>LT727899.1:107464-130925 GCA_900157175.1 Oithona nana
TTTTTAGCTGTTGACAACTTTGATTTCACGAGAAAAATTGTCAAAAAAAAATTTGGGTGAAAAATTCGTGAAAATGTTGGGTTTTTGTCAAAATTGAATTTTTGGACAAAAATTAAACTTTTCGAATAGTGTGTTTTTTTCTCGGTTTGTTTGCGGAAAAAATGATGCATCAATTCTTCTTTAGTTCTTTTTTACCTTGAGTTTTTTACACAGCCCAAAATCTGAAATCATGGCACGAACTTCGCCCTTTTTCCCAGGCATGGAAATGAGGACGTTATGCGGTTTGATATCTCGATGGACGATGTCTAGACTATGTAAATGAGCCAGACCTTGCGTTGCTTGCCTCAAAATCGACAATTTATCCATCGTAGGAGGATATTTGCCAGTCACGTAGTCATGTAAAGTAGCACAACAATATTCTAAAGCGATGTATCGGAATTGACGGTCTTGTTCCATGCAAAAATATCGGATCACATTGGGATGTTCGTCGGATTCACGAAGAAGTTCAACTTCGCGGTCGGCGATGGTGAAACAAGCCGCTAAAACGCGTTTTACTGCCACATCTCGATTGTCAAATTTGCCCCTGAAAGATACAAAATTACAAATACAATTCACGGTGATTGAAAATCACAGAAAAAGTCTCCTTCAAAATTGCGAGCGAAGCGAGCTACGTTTACATTTTGAGTGGACAAAAGTTAATTAAAATTAATAGGACAAAAATTGGTGGAAAATGCCAAAATTCAAATGCGACATTTTGAGTAATTTTGAAACAATGTGCAATATTGTAAATGTAGAAAATCAATTGAAGACTTACTTGTAAACAAAAGTTCCTTCACAGCCTTTGCCCAAAATATTTGTAGGATCAAAATGAATATTGCCCACTTTGATATGTCCATTGTCCAATTCTACAGGTAAAGCTGTCACTTCCATGGTTCCAACTTGACTCGATCTTGAACCAGTACTTGACAAATGAAAACTGCCATTGTAAAAACTCGAATAGGGAACCAAATTCTTTTGCATGATCCGGAACAAAACATAGATGCCAATGCAAAGCAAGACCACAATGATTTTTAACTCCTTATTTTCCACTTGGCCTAAATGAACATTGACACACTTGATGACTTCCTTGCCAAACTGTAAACATTCTTTCGAAGTGACGAATGTCACATTGAAACTTTTCAATGCGTCCAAACCCAAATTCAAAATGTCTTCGTCGTATTCTTTCGGAGGTTCTTTTTTCTCAATAGCTGGAGATTCAATCATTGGGATTTCTTTGCGTTTAGGTATAGGATTTAAAGTTGGAAAAAATGCTTGAGGAATCACTTTAGGAGTACTTGAATGAGATGAGGTTGAGGTTAACTGCAATGGTGTCATCGCGGGACTCAACCGGATGGTTGGATTTTGAGTTACTTGGTAGTACCCAAATAGCAAAATGGATCCTTTACCCATATGTGGACCAGGATCTGACTCCATAGGTATACCAAACGGGTCGTCTAAAAAGCCTTTGGAATCCGTGATACCATCAAGATTGATGATACTGTTGCCAGAATTCTGAGGTCCTTCTAAAAGCAAGGGTCCATTGGAGGCTGGACTGATGGTCAAAGTCTTTTTATCGACTAAGCTTGGCATGGCATAAAGTCCATGTTGATGTTCACCAACATAGAGCGTGGCAAACAGTTTCTCACTTGTGGGTTCAGGTATGGGATCATTGAAACTGTCATCGAAATGGTCCAACAGATTGTGAAGCGTTTCTTTGGAGACGGATGTGATAGGTGTTTGAACGAGGCCATCGCCTTCGACCCGGAACAGGGCCACAATGGGCGACCCAATCTCCAATTTCCATTCGACTTTTCCCGCCGCCCGATCCAAAGTTACCAATTGACCTTTGGAGCTGTCAGTAAAATATTGTATTTTATTGTATTCCTGTTGAGCTTCAACCGAGGCCAAATTGGACGAATAATCAAAATACGAAATGTTCCATTTACGTCCTCCACCTGAACTCCGGGAATCGTACATCATAATGTTGTATTCGGTCCGCCCGATCAGGAAATTGGCCGGGCCTAAATTCGGGCATGAATCTTCTTGACCTTGGATACAACCATTGAAAGTTAAAGATCCTTGTTTAGATCCGGTGAATCTGTCCACTGAAAACCACGTATCGACTTTTTTACCAGTGTACAGAATTCCATCGGAACTTTTACAGGGCGAAGCGGCAACTAATTCCGGTATGGTGAAGGGCAATTTTTTCAGTGGTTCTTTCAAACCGCGACCAATCATGTAAATAGAGCCATCTTTGGGGTCAGGCAAAAAGGCCGGTAATACGGGATTGGAATTATCGTAAGGAGAGCGAACAACCGGCTCATCGTCCAATTCCCAAATTATTTCTCCGGTTACCTGATTGATGGCTACCAAAGTTCCGTCCAAAGTTGAAGCTAAAAGAGTTTTTTGTTCAGTGTGGCCTAATGGATAATCCTTAAAGTCCTCGAAATTCAGGTCAATATTTGGTAAGGTACCAGCCTCGTTCTGCAAACGTCATAAAAAATTAACAGCAACTGCAGGTGTGTGTGACATGACATTTTTTTTCCCTAGATTGAATCAAATATTTAAAAATTACTACCTTTGGGATGTCGTTCAACGTGGCATTGGCTCTTTGTAGCGAAGATCCCAAAATGGCCAAAAATGAGGCTGTAAAGGCCACCACAACTGCATTGAAGCACTGCATGTTGTTCGGCTTTTTGTCTGATGCAACTTTACAGATTTCGATACTTTGGGGAATTACTTTCGGATATTACACAGATCTTCATGTTACTTTCTGTAAATAAAAACCAGAATTTGGTTCCGTTTATCTCATTCTTGGAACCATGATGGATGGATTGTGGTCAACCAAGCAAATCAAGCTAAAGGCCAACGAGCTTTTTCACACATGAAAACTTGTCAATTTGTGGCTTTTTCTGCAAAAATTGAATTATAGAGTCATAAATGTTAAAAAACGCCACATTTTTCTATTTCGGGAAAATAACAGTAGAAAATGATAACGCTGTATTTATCAAGTGTTGGAATTACTGAGAAAGTCAAAATAAAAACACTTCAAAAATTCGAGATTTTTTACGTCAAAACGTCCAGTTCGTCCAGGTTTCATTCATTTGACGAACTTTTCAACTTTGTTTACATTTTCTAGAGAAATTGAAGCATTGTCGTCAAAATTAGATCAGAATTGGTTTCGACGCTTTTTGACTGTTGTTGTGCTTTGTTATTCAATAATGACAAAAACCAGCTGCGACTGCGAAGTTCGCAAAGAAAGAGAGCAAAAATGATAGTCAAGCCTTTGTTTTAACCCCGAAAGCCTTCAAAAGGTCCCGGAGTCCTTCAAGATGAGCAAACTAAGTGAAAAACTACAAAAATTGAAAGGTAAAAAGCTTTTAATCACACTTTTTCGTTATGAATTTCGAGTCTGTTGTTATAATCTCAAGAATTGAAAATAGTTCATGAAACCTGATTTTGATAATGACGTTTTAGAAGAGTCGCGCAACTAACTGTCAAAAAGCATGTGATTTACTTTGTCGGGTCTTTAGATAATAGTTTTGGCACTAGTCTTACTCACCAACTTGTTTCCTTTATTTCTGTATTTTCTAAATGTCTTGTCTATTCAAAATGAAACTTTCCAAATATGGAAAAAGGAAAAACTATCTCTTCCAAAGTGTTACCTATCTACATGGAAATGCACTGAAACTCAAAAAAATACCCTTTTGCATCTGCGTTATCATCCCCTTTTATCTGGCATATCAGTGATACGTGGGTTTATTCTTTTTTTAAACAATTTGTCTATTTTTACATTTTTCAAAACTTTGTCAATTCGTCCAATTTTAAAGCCCATACTCGAATTAAGGCTCAATGATACGTGACACGTTTTTTGACACCTACCTTTGAGTTTGACTAGAATCAGCGTAAGACACTTACTTTCAAAGCTTCAAATCACACTTTCCAACAGGTGCAGGTGTTCCCGTGTCACATGTCAGCTTTTTATTTTACCACTTGTATCTGCAACAATTGTAAAAGCTCAGATAAAATCAGGGGAAAAATCAATGCATTTGTACTACAGACAGAAAGGTAACAACTTTGCGCTTCGATTTTCCCTTTGTTCCATTTGAGTGAGCACAATTCACAGCAAAAATGCATTCTAGCATCTCTGCAGTGAAGGTAGTTTTGCGGCAGTTTTCTTCCAAAAAAGGAAGAGGCGCCGGCGCTAAGATAATTTTCCAAATCATCTTTTCTGCTACTAGATCGTCGACGAACTTCGTCGCCGTCTTCCAATAGTTCTTCGCCTTCTCGTGGCTTCCCAAGTTTCCGATTTACCACAGCTGATGAAGAGATTACGGAAATTTTGGATGACATAGACGCCTCCGAAGAAGACAATAAATTACGTATTGAATTCAAAGGTTTGTTATAACAGCTGATATAGAAGTGAAGATTCAAGGTTGTCTTTCTTCACTTTGTATTTTTCTATTACGTTCTCTTTGTTTGAATTACGAATGGAAAACTAGATTTTGAACAGTTTTCCCTGTTTATTGATATTTGTTTCTACTGGGTAAAGCATTACTTATTGTAACTTCGTGTGTATTTTCATTTTGTATATTACCTAGAGCTAGACCTACCCTACTTACATATTTTTTCATTTATTTCATAGCATGAAAAAATCGAACCATTGAAATTGCGACTTAGATTATTTTACATGCTGTGAACATAAGTGTACATTATTACCTTTTGCAATTTTTTATTTCCACTTTGAAGACAACTCTAATTTTTTAATATCTTGCAGATGAAGACGAGAGTCTAGACGAACCAGAATTGCATGTCGAGGCATCATCATCAACGTCGGCCTCGCCAGCATTTCGCGACTCATTACGAAACAAGTTTTCCAACTTCAAGAGTGGTTCCAGCATCAATAATGGCGACATTGAACCTACTGACAATGAAGTGCAATCCGAAGGCAAATCATGGATCCGTGCAGTCAAAGGGAAACTAGAAGAAAAATACACAGAATACAAAAATGAGAAGGAAATGCGAAAATTGAGAGATGAGTTTGAAGATATTTCAGAAGAAGACAATGCTGAGGAGCAAGACAATGACAAATTGATTGAATTGCCACATTCGTTCAGTGAAGACTCTATTGCTAAGGAACCTACGGACAGCGAAATGGCGTTTGGTCGGCGAAGTTCAACCCCGGTGACGACAGATGAAATCCAATCTAATCCGCAAACTCCCAAAGAAAAACGCCGCTTCACTTTTGGATTTCTGAACAAGACTCCAAATCCAAGCCAAACTTCAGAGACGACAAGTGTCCCTGAAACACCACCTAAGACGAGCACTACCGCTTCTGCTTCGACTTCTACTCCGGCAGTCAGCACCGGAGCAACAACACCTACGAAATCTTCATTGCGATCCCGGATGATGGAGAAATTCATGGGAAAATCACCTTATGCACAATCTACCCCCATTGCCATTGATGGTCAAAATGAAACGAAACAGAAAGAGATCATCGACAACTCATATAGTCCCAGAGAAGACTCTTTTGGAGTACCTAATCCATACATATCAACCTCTGTGCCAGAAACCTTGGACCAAACTGAACATATGGATTCTGACATTGAAACTGCAGTGGAAGCACATGAATATGAATTTGACCAGAATAATGAATCCGACACCTTGACTGGATCACAAGTGGTTCAAGATCAAGTGGAGCACCAAGTCCTTAAACCGTCTCCTGTTCAAGTGCAAAATTATTGGTGGTCATTGGGATTACCTATTTGCCTTTTATTATTCTTACAACTACTACCCATTCCCGCATGGATCATGGGATTCGTCACAGCCACACTTGTCATTGGTCCAGCATCATCCTATGCGACGTACTGCTTTTTAGACGATAACACTCCTCGCACAGCCTTTGTTGATAATATCAACAAGAAACGTGACGTGAAGCCCGCCATTATTGTGCAAGAAGAATTGAAACGAATCCATACCTGGATGAACCTTTGGCCCATCAAACGTGGTCCATATGATCCCCTGACCTATGACGTTCGCCGAACCATTTCAGTCCGCATCATGTTACATGGACCTTGGCTTGAAATGCGATTCCCCAAGCGAAACATGCCTTTGAGACGCATGCATGATGATACCGAACCCCAAAATGTCCAATTTCACGAACATGTGGAAGTCATTGATCTGAGTACTTGCTCCATTGATATCCAACCTGAAAACTTACCTACTAAAAGAATTTGGAGTAAAAAGTATCCTATCCGGATCAGGACCAATACGCGGAAACCTTACTCTACGCAAGAAGCTACCGACCAAATGCAAGCTACCTTGAGCAGTACTCCACAAGCATCTGTGGATTCTACAGTGGCCAAAATGATACGTAAAATGTCAGATTTATCGGAGGATGTACTTGAACTAGAAGACGAGGAAGATGTAATGCTGGATGCCAAAGACCATATTGATAACGATTTGGAACTTGAGCATGAACCTGGAGCAAGTGAGCAACAAGAAGGCTGTGATTTAGAAATGATGCAAAATAACAACGAAACAATTTTTGACAAGTCGGGAATTTTGTCCAATGCTGAAGATGAAAACAAAGTATTTTACTTGTTCACACGAACTGCCAGAGAAAAAGAAGAATGGTTTAATCATTTGCTTGTCGCCGCGCAATTCATGGAAGATTGGGAACGTCAAAATCCCAAAGAAGGTTCACCTGTGGATCAAGAATACGAGACACAAAAAGTTCGTGAGCAAAAATTCAAAATATTCATGGAGGATTATCCACAAGCCAAAAATTCACAAGAGGCTTACAAAAGGCACGAAGAAATGAAGTCCAATCCGGAGTTGTACGCTTGTGCCAAGGATCAAATGGCATTTGTCAATGTGTTCTTAGGACGGATGTGGCATGATTTGCATAGTAACAAAGATTTCATTGAATTTTTACGGGAAAAAATCACCAGAAAATTATTAAAAGTCAAGGTATGTAACAATGTAGTACTTTTATGTTTTTGGCGCGAAAATTCAAAGTATAATTCGATTTCAGATCTCCCAATATTTTGAAGATGTCAAAGTGACAACATTAGATTTAGGCCCAAAATTGCCTCAAATCCTAAGTGTTTCCACTCCTTGGCAAGACGAATTAGGCCTTTGGGTGGACGTTGACCTGGAATACACCAGTATATGCCAAGCGACTGTCCAAACACAAGGCATTCGCTTACCTGCCAAAGACGAACCAGATCGAGAAGCTGCCGAACTCCTCAGGTAAAATTAGTCCTTTTTTTCTACACTTATTTATGTCCAACTTTGGGTCGGTGTCTGGCTTTGACTAAATTAACAGGTATTTTCCTTATGTAACCTACTATGAGCTTTTCTGTTTCAGTCTTCTTCGTGAAACTTTTTTTTAAGTTCAATTTTAAAATGTTTTATTCTTCTACTTTTAGTCGCCAAGCTGCTGTGCTGGATAGCGACGAGGAGGATTCGGCAGAGGTATTAAATAATTCCTGGATGCAAAATCACAATAGGTACCTGAGCAGCAGATCCAGAACTTTATCCGGATCTTCTTTATTAAAGGAGGACGATGATGTCTTGCCCGATGTGCAGTCCATGGAAGATGCCAATGGTGGGTCTGGATCCACTCCCAATACACCAGGAGAATTGCCTCCTTTGCCTGGTTTCAAAGCCCGCTTAGTGGAGGGAATTCTGAGGTCGGAAACGGTGGCCAAATTGGCTCAAAGCGAATGGGTCAAAAAGAATATTACTAGTACAAATATTACGTTGCAATTACAATTGCATAGCATTAAAGGCACTTTAAGAGTCAATTTTCCACCCGCTCCCTCAGACCGAATTTGGTGAGTACGCAACAATTCTCTAAAAATCACGCAACCTTTTAGTGCAATTTATTAAAGGTATGGATTTCGTGAGCCTCCCAAATTGGACTTAGCTTTAAGACCTTGCTTTGGAGGTCACAGTTTAGGCAAATACGAAGGAACCATTTCAACTGTGATGAAACACTTGGTCAGACGCCTGGAAATCGAATTCATCAAGGTGCTGGTCTGCCCCAACATGGACGATCAACTGTTCCCTTTTTTGCATCATGTTCCATACGCCTTGACGGGAAACAACCCCAGCTTGCAACCCACCTCGCTTTACGTCCCCAAACTCAAACCCTCACAGAGTTTGCAAAATTTTGTCAGAAATTGAATCAAGAAAAATTGGAGCATTTTTAACAACGTCGAGGATTTTTGCTTTTCCAACATTTTTCTGTACTTATGTGTAAATCTTTGCAAGTGAAGAAATTATAAGTGTTGTGCAATTTATTAGTTACGTGTGAAAAATTGATCAGAAACGACATCTTCACAAATCATTTGAACTTCAATGCCAGCGGCGGTGAATTTACGGATGACTTTGACATCCTTTTGGCCTTTTACTTGAGCTTTTTGCATGGTGATCATGGTGTCTCCGTCCTTGGTTACGGTGGTTTTGCATTTACGACCATCGGGCGTGTCTTCATCAAATTCAACGCCCTGCAAGTAATTTTGTGCGTGAAAATTTAAATACTTTTCAGAATAAAAATTATTTACCAATTCAAATTCCAAAACGATGCTTTTCAAGGTTGTGGAGGTCACCATTTTCCATTTTCCGTTGGTTTCGGTGATCTCCATGGTTGGAGTGGATGCGGTAGCAGCTTGCCTGGTGAGGAACCCAACACCCAGTTTGCTGAGGAAGTCCTTGTATTTGGCCTCTTTGGTTCTAGTGTATTTTCCTGTGACTTGAACCATGTTGCTTCAGCTTCGATCGAGGATGAAAAGCTACTAAGACAGTTCAGGGAACGAGAGAGAGCTTATCTAGTTTATCAGGTCTGCTAATGTTGATATGTTCGATCCTCCCCCTCTCTTGTGTCTCTACTCTTTGCAAAAGCATGACTAGCCGACGATGCACAGTGTTTAGATATCCTAGAAAAAGTCTAAAAACATCGAATCGCTGGTGTAGTTGCTATGAGAGCTTTTTTCGGTGATTTTCAAATACTGTGACGAGCATGAGCAGAAAATGTGTAAATCTAAATGTAACCTTTGACCAGAGACAGTTTACATTGCTGTCAGTCAAATAGCAAATGATAAAAAAATCTCAAAATTCGGTATACTTTTTCTTTGACATTTGAGAAGACCTATTTTTAAAAGTTTTCATTAGGTTAATGTATAATAATAATAATCTTTAAAATGAGATGGTGGGAGTTTCCAAAATATTATTTTTTTTGTTGAGTTGACAACTGCAACTGACGTGTGAGAAATTCTTAGAGTTGTGTAAAGAGATGATTTTTCCAAGAAAGAAACCTTGACAACTGACAAGTTTAGGTGAAGATTGCTCTAAACTCGTTTAGGCAGTTTAGTTTACGTTCAAGATTGTCAAACTTTTATGTCATCGTTTATGTATTCTTTCATTTTCAAAAGCCTACAAAGTATAGAATACATAAAATACTGAATTTTACAAGATGACGCTTATCTAGTAATTTCCCTGATTTATCATTCGCACTTGCATTTGCGATTTAATTAGGATAAGAGTGGGGGATTTTAAACTAAGAATCGCCAATTTGATGACCTTTATCATTATTTTCCATCGCAAATAGTAAAAACTTACTTTTCATCATGATTACAAAGACATAGATTAAATTAATTTCAAGGTTTTTGCATGAAACCAAAATTTCAGACTTCCCAACGGATTTAACGGATTATTAGTGAATTTCGGAGGTTTCAGCTTGATACATCATTATATTTGAATCCACTTTATAGATTGTATTTTGATCAGCGGCATAGTGGATAATTCTGATTGTGATGGTAGTAAAATAGCGACGGAAATGTTTAAGAAACAGATCATATACAATTTAAAAAAAAACTTTTATCATATATTTCATTTCATGCATTTATGAAATTCTTTCAACATCGTTGTGTCTTTCCACAGGTCTTTGAGATATTAATATAAGGTATGCGTGTGTTCTTTTCAAAAAATTGGTTAATACAGTTAGCACCATCGGTTAACAATTTTTAAGTAGAAATCCATGTTATCCATTGAGAGAGGTTCGTGAGTTTTTGCGGGACAAACTTCTCTTATCCCGTGACTTATCGCGCTTCTCCGGGGGTGGAACATTGGCTTGAATATGGCGACTGTACAAGTACTTGTACGTCTCGGTCCGGATGTACTCAATGACATGACTGACACCCAAAATCAATTGATCTTCAATCGGAGGTACCCAGGGGTTGTTGTCCAACTTGAGAATTTTCCGCGAACTCAAAAAATCCAACTGTCCCAATTGGGGTGGTAAAACAGTCATTCGGTTGCCTTGAAGGTGCAATTCTCGCAAGCTAGTTAGAAAGCCGATTTCCTCAGGGATTTCAACCAGTTCATTGTCTCGGATAGCTAAGATTCGTAAGTTGACCATATTTTTGATCTTTGGGGACAGGTATTCAAAGTCGTTGTCACTGAAATAAACGAAAAAATAGTTACCTTCTTCATATGGTGAAGTATTCATCTTCTTTGATTTTTACCCAATAAAGTGATATTTTTCATTGAATAAGCTTTTCTTACCTCATATAAAGCGCTCTTAGAGTATGAAGCATAAAGAAGTTTTCAGGCAAACTTTCATCGTTAAGCATGTTATAAGACAAATCAAGAACTTCAAGCAGAGGAAATGATCCAAATCCTCTAGGCAAACTTCTAAGCCTGTTCATCCCCAAATTGAGAATCCTCAATTTAGACATACCAGACAATGAAGTGGGCACTTCAGTCAAAGAATTGTTGAATAGATTGAGAATTTCCATGTTTTCCAAGTTGGCAATGGCTGGTGGCACTTCAGAGATTTTGTTATGACTCAAAGTCAATCTTGTAATGTTCCTCATAGTCCACAGTCGGTTCATGTCATCCATATGCACCAAGCTTTTGTCACTGAAATCAATTTCAGCATTGGGCACGCCATGGGCCTCTTCCAAAGTCTTCTTGACAATCTTGGACGTCATTTTGAGTCTCCAGATGTGCCTGACTACCCAAAACACTCCAAAAACAGCTGCCTGCCTATCTTCAAGGCCGTCGTGACGCTCTGCACGTCATGAGCTTTAAAACACTTGGGCTAAACAAGTAACTCTCGCAGAAATTCCTAGATTTTGGCGCTTTTGAAGAAGTTTCGGCTACTTGTAGTAGACAGTGGGACTAACACTCCATTTGGAGCTCGGCGGTGTGTCTCAAAACCTGGAATAAACATGGATGTCGATGGGAGGCGCACCCATGGTGACTCCCAACGTTAGGCGCACAGAACAGTACCAGAGGCGCAAGTCTGGTAACACTTTTTCTCCCGCCACTGCAAAGCTGAGACAAGTACTCCGCCGCGAGCCGCGCGGTTCGACTACCCTCACGCGAATTTCACTGCTTCTCTCAGCCGAACTCTCAGCCGAACAGCTATGCTACCGTGCGGTGCGTAGCGGAGATGATCATTGCAGTACCGGGATGCTGAGCATCCCGCGAGATGAGAAAATGCCACAGCTTGGTGCCTTTTCCAACGGGATACCAGAACATTGGTGGAGCTTGGAAGCCACTGATGATGCAGGCTTCACATATGAGATGGAAAAATATGAATTATGATATATGAAGCCGTTTCTTTAGCACTTTTGCATGAGAACCGACAGGGGTGTATAACATTTGCAGAGCATCGGAAAGCATCTCTCTTCCTTCTCTGTGCGAGCTGCAGGCGATAGAGCAGGAGAAGAAGAGCTAGAGGGGGTAGTAAGAAAACTCCACCCCTGCTGGGTATGAAATATGAATGAGTGCGCAAGTCTTTGCTCAAAGGGTTTTTTACCTGTCGTAATTGCTTGTAGAGAGAAGGAATAGGGTCATAAAAACAATCGTAATTTTCTATACAAACAGGCATAAGGAATTCTGCACATCAGAACTTTTATTATATTTTTTTTTTTTGCTTACGTTTTTTAATCTCACTCACATTTCGGTTAAAAAAAAGAAAAGATCGAAGAAAAAAGAACCATCGCGATTTTTTTTTAGTGAAATAGAAATATTTGGCCTGTGCAAACCCCCAATGAATGCATGTACATTGTTTCATCAAAATTGGTCAAGAGGTTCTGGAGTTATAGGCCCGGAAGGACGACACACAAACGTTCTTTATTATTAAATAGGATTTATTATTAGGATTCCGATGGCTTACTCCTCAGAATGCATTATAAGAAGAATATGTAAGAAGAAGTGAAATGATGTTTGCGAACTACAACGCTGCGTTACTTCACGTCATTTTTGCTAAATGTATCAAATAGTATTTTTTAAGGTTATGTTGAAATCATTCTTATCTATGTTTTATTTTGACTTTTCACGTCATCCAAGACGTTATAGTTTTCAAGCTAATTACATACTTTCGATCCTGAATCATGTGAATACTGAGTACTGAGTACTTATCGCAAATTAGCTTTTGCGCCACACAATTCTATTTCAAGCTGCAAAGTGATTCTGATTTTGTCCGGATGATGCGATGTGATGTGATGTGATTGTATCTCCAAAAACCCTTGACGGGCCTTTAAACGAAACTTTGCACAGCAAAATCTTGATTGATGTGGTAGACTTCTATATCTTCTAAAAAAAATGAAGGCACTCAAGAAACAGTGCACTACCCCTTCGTGCATGACATTGGGTTTTAGACTGCAAAATTGACTTAGTTTTTATTACAGATATTGTTATTGATGTCTCATTTTAAATGTAATAAGCAAGAGTTATTCCGTACAACTTTGACACATCGCTATTATTATGTATTATTATTAAAGTATTTTGAAGTGCAGAAAAATAGAAAAAAGCCTTCCACCAGCTAACAAGGCTTTTTCCTCTAAAGTCATCAATCTTAGCTACATTTATATTTTAGGACATTTTCCTGGAAGCAATCATGAGTCTGCGTAAAACCTCCATAGGTTGCTGAACGACTGGGTTTTCTTCTGCTGCCTCGTCTACCGGATTACCTAGTCGTGCAACATCTAGACTGGGGAATTTCCATGTCCTAGTGGGAACATCACCACTGCGTTTACCGAATCTAAAAGCATTTGTCAATCAATTTTCATTCAATACACTTTACGGCCATTTACATACCTTGGCCGTGCAACAGCCGCCAAACATCGAATCATTTCACTTAGATAGTGGTTGAGGCTCCCGCTTCGTAGTTCACGGTTCATGCCATTAGCCGACATGCATTCTGTACCCATATCAGGAACGCGTTCTAGAAATAAGAGAATGTATGACTAGAAATACAATATTTCTTTTGTAATACACTGATCCCTCGGTATAATCGAGTTTTCGGGCGGTGTTTTTGAGATTTTCTTTCACATAAATATTAATTTACTTACTAGGATAAAAGTATCGAGCCTGGCATGATCCTGGATGCACAGCCAAAAAAGCCCAGATCGCGACCATGATCAAAACGAGTTTGGATGAGGAGGACCTCATCGCGCCTCTTGTCAGCTTCTCTAGTCTCCGCAGCCTCTCCCACAAGACTACGAGACCTAATTATGAAGGAAGACAAGAAAAACAATATGAGATCGACCATAATGAAGAAGCTAATTAGCCAAGGCTGCTTCTTTTATGGAGGATAATTGTAACACCATGTTAGAGTAGGGGAGCCTTCGACCTTTTCAGTTTTCACCTAGTCACCTTCTTTGCTTTACTTGTTTGTTGTGGAAGATGAAAAATGGGGATTTTTTTCAAGGCGTTACCCTTTCTAACTTCATGCTTTCTCCATTCATAATTTGCTTAAGTGAAAGTACTAGGCACAGTGTTTGAAAATAGCCCCAAAAAAGATTGTCAAAATCGAGAAATGGTATTCTAACCAGTATTCAACATACCATTTTATCTTTAAACACTGCGGACTGTGAAGGGGAGGAAATGCAAAAACGAACAACTCAGATAGAGTTATGGTGCATTCTTTTTCGGCTTCTTTCGAACATAGAAGAAAAGCTTTTAAACTAATTCAATATTCTCACGATTGTTGCTTTTATTTGAAGCTTTTCTTGTTTTCTTTGCCCTTATGGATTAAATAGGAGGTTGAAGGAAAATCTTTGGTTCATTGCTCGCGGCATTACCCGAAAAAGTCTTGATGTGAGTGATGATAATCTTTAACTGTCTCTAATGTCTAAAAATCGTAGCCGCAGAAGGCACGCATTGAATATTGATCGAATATGATGTGGTCAGCAAAGTTGTAACAAATGTCAAATTGACTTGAATGAATGTGACATTTGTGAACAATTTGGTCTGACCGAGTGACCATCCGGAACCTTTACGTAACGGGGACATATAAATGATAGTCAATGGATGGAGAAAAGATAAAAACGCTTAAGAGTAGTGAACGCAATTAGAAAAAGACGGAACTTACCAGGCAGAAACTGCGTTTGACAACTGTGACCTTCCAACCTCGTCTAACAGGCGAGGCTTCCAACGCATCTTCTCTTATAGAAAAGCCAAACGTAAGGAGCCGCGCGACTCCCCCATCAAATGCTCTACTGCTGCCACCGCGGCATAGATTGCTCATAGAACCTTCTCATGACTTCTCAATCAATTCACAAATTTGCGTAAGCCAAGCGATGAATTGGACCATGAACATGCGTCACCGATATCGAAATAAATATTGCACAAAGAGACCTAAATCCACTTTTATTTTGAGTTCAGATCTTCAGGAAGGACATTTCAAGATTTGAAGGAGTTCCCAAGGGAGCAATTTGAAATCGCTGATAAATCTGAATATAAGATTGCATAGCGATCAGAGCTGCGCCACTCAAAAGTCAAAGTCATCCAAAATCCAGTTAAGCAAAGCATTGACTTCAATCAAATTTACTAGTGGTTCAGCTCAAAAGGAAATCGACAAGTACTCAGGCTTAGAGGGTAGTCAAAGTCATAGCTTACCTAAACCACCAGGTGGCGGTACTGTCTCTAGGAGAGGCTGGTCTGGTGTAGCAGCCGAGCTGGCGAAATTGGCATTAGTAAAAAGGTCGATCAGCTGACCCATCAGGTCGATGACGTCACGACTGATCAGCTAATAGCCAAATTCTGCAGGAACTATGCCAAATATTCGAAATGCAATTTGTCTCCAAAACAGCAAAATATGTGAACATTTTTTGACCGTGAGAGTATCTCGCATGGTCCTACAAGTTTGAAAATTGTTGTTGTTCTTCTTGTTGGGGTTCTTAAGACTTTAGTCTTATTCTTCATAATATCCATGAAGTACTCATCTTATCCACAGTACTTCATCTATTCTATGAAGTATTTCATATTTTCCATAAAGTACTTCATTGAATTCATGAACTTTTTGAGATTTGAAAGTCTCTAAAAGTCGCAAAAATTCCCTAAAAGTCTCTAAAAGTCTCAAAAAGTATCAAAAAGTCTCAAAAAGTCTCGGAAAGTCTCGTAAAGTATAACTCACGGTCATGCACTCGAAACCTGTTTTGAGTCTCATTTAATCTACATATATATTACTGACCCCCTTATTCTGTCCTGTTGTTTAAACAAAAATTCTTAGATTTGTAAAATTCTTAGATTTGTAAAATTCTAACCTTTGCTCGCGCTTATAGTTTGAAAATTTTCAAACTTTTTTTTCTTATTTGTTATTTGCAAAGGCTTTTATTATTTCTAATCATTATTACATTGAACCCACGCAAGATAGCTTATCAAATATCAAAAAGTCTACCCATTTTTTTGATAAGTGGGTTGGATATTAGGGATATTTCCTTCGGTGAGTGGATATTAGGACACGTGCATACTTTTTGGTTCTGAATAATGGATAAACACAGACATTACGTAGGATGTCTTATCCACTAGATGTTTTTGAAACGTGAGATTTTCGTACCTTCATCCTTTTCCTCAAAATCTTGATGACATTGACATTGGAGAAAAGGGACAGACTTTGTACAAGAAAAGAGAGTACAAATAAAGCAAGATATGAAGATGAAGGCACATCAATAACACTGCACTCAACAGCCATGATTCCCATGAGAAATTGGAAAGCACGCGGCACTGCCGGCAGCCTTCATGAAACTTTTTGTAAGGAGGCAGCATTGATGATGACCTTTTAATTAGTGATTCATACGTGTCTAATTGGATCTTGAAATAGCACTTCTACTTACGTCATTCGGTCATTTAGTAAAGATCATCGATTTGTAGAATCTTAAACGAGGAAAAAAGAAAGCCTGATTGGCGAGCTTTATTTCAACCCACAGATAATACTTTGGGCATTCCAGTTGCTCCATCGACTTTCACAATGACAAAGTTTTCGCCAATGGTCACGCTTCCGGACGAGGTGGTGACTTGGAGTCTGTAAGTGTTGGCTGAATAGTCAAATTCGCATCCAGAAATAAAACTGCTGGTGGAGTCTGGATCTAATTTAACATCTTCTGCAATATCATGATTTTGTCAATTTTTAAAGAGATCGAAATGAAACCAATCTATCTAGTAGAAAAGAAGTATCAATTCTTTTTTATTTCAACGTACAGACAAGATTTTAGGAAAACCAGTGGCTCCATCCACTTTGACGATGACAAAGTTTTCGCCTACGGTCACCGTGCCACAGTTGACTGTGACTTGCAGTCTGTAAGTGTTGGATGAGTAGTCGAACTCGCATCCTGAGATGTAAATGGACGTCTTTTCGGGGTCTAATTTGATGTCCTCTAGATAAAAGTATTTTAAAACTACGAATACACCATTTTTGAATTGGGTAGTATAATTTAGGATTTTTACTTCAAAATAGAGCTTTGAATTGTATCGTACGTATTTTGTATCGTATTAAACGTAATTTGTTTTGCATTTACGTATTTTGTATTGTTTTCGGAGAAGCGTAATTGAATTTTTCAAATATGTATTATTTTCAAACACTCTGTGAAAAGTGTATCGATTGATATTCTACAAACAAATTTTCTTTCAAATATATTTTCAAGCACTGCTTGATTAGCGTCGTTCATAAAAATGAGACTTTTTTTGGTAATTTTCCCAAAAGGTGATTTGACTTACTGCATGCGTCATACCAGCCAATAATCATGCTGGTGCAAACTTCATCATCAAAGACCTCTTTCAAGGCCGTCAAGTCGTCCTTGAGGCAAGTGGTGTGGTTGTCCGAAGTAATGTTCTTATCCTGGATTTCTTCCACATCAGGATCATCTTCTTCGTCGGATGTATCAATTTCTTCTATTATTTCGGTGCATGGAACTTTGTCCATATCGAAAGCCTCGGCTTTGATCAAGTGACTTTCCGCGTCAATAGCACCGTCCTCGGCCATTGTGTCAGAGTTACTGAAAGGATATTACACTCCAAGGAAAGAAGGCTACGGTGCAGAATATCGACCAAACTTTTTCAAGCTTTTCATGATTACTTACTTTAAAAATAAGTCTGGAGACTCAACATTGCAGTCTAATCGTGGTTATAAAAGATTATGCAATTTTTGGTGCATTTTTGCCATTTTTGTTGCAAAAATATTCTGAACTTTTAATTTCCATTTGTTGTTCGAATAGCATTAATGTCACTCACGCACCAATCTAATTATGTATTGAAAATGTTCTTCATATGAATACAAGATTGTATGTAATTTGCAACTTTGCGAACCTGAATGGGTTTATGTAACTTGAGCTTCGACTTTTTAGTGCAATTCAATCAGAGAACCATATTGCCTAGTCACGAATCTAATCTAGTCAATGATTCATTGAAAATGCATTGAAAATTTTCTTTTGTGTGGTGAGCAAGTAATTAACATATTCTTGAAAAAAGGTGAATGAGTATTTGTTGTATGGAAACGTTCTAAAACATCAATTTTTTTTTAGACGAAGTGAAAATTTTTTTTAATGCCAAAAATCAACGAGAATTTACTTAGGTAACGAGCGAAGCGAGTTTCTTTAGTAAATTCAAGTTGATTTTTGGCATTATTAAAGAATTTCACTGAGTAAAAAAAATTGATGTTGAAGATCGTTTCCATGCAACATGTAGCTTTGTGACACTTCTTTCCTCATTGTGAAACTCCCTCGAGTGTTTTTGAGCAAAAAAATGGTAATTTTCATTAAAAAACACTAAATTGAGCTTTTAGGTTATTTTTAACTCCGGCCTTATTCAGAGAGGGCGCCACTTAGTTATACTCACCACTGGAGCACCATTTGCTTAATTTTCTTTTACAAAAACCTTTCCAAACTTTGAAAAACTACTTATTGGCTATCTCTAATACATTTTTCAAGAAGTTTAGTCGCTTTTCAGTACCTTTATACAAGGTTTTAGTGGAAAATTTGAAAAATACTACAAGATCCTTGACTAATTTCAAATTGGAAGGCTAATTCAACATCAGAATGATTTCCCGCGAACCCCCAACCTAGTTATGAACTGGTATGGTGCCTACTGTGACTTCTGTTTTAACTACTCAAAGAAGTGGTTTTAACTACTCAAAGAAATGGTTTTAGTTTTACGGTCAGCGCTTCTAAGGAGTTGAACAGTGAGGAAAGAAGTGTTACAAAGGGCTTTTTGCTTTGAATTGAAAGAAATGTATGTACATTGCTAAAAATCTGGTTAGATAAATGGATATCATTCGCCTTTGATGAATCACTGTCAAATACTTTTCCTCGTTCACTATTCACCCTCAAGCGATTGTTGAACTGAAGTTACCGAAGGATATTTTTCTTACTCAAGGATCGCCCAAGGATCTGAGTAGGAACAAATAAATTCCGTAAATTCCAAGCTAAGTTTTGTTATTGAAGCAGGAAGGTACCTATTTTTTTACCCGTTTTTCCTGATAGCGTAAAAAAAAAAATAACCTCATCTTGGAGATTTACAGCTTAACCTGAATTAGGTTCTTGGAATTAATTCATCGCATATCGTAAAAGAAGGGTGACTTTTTATTGCACAACAACTTGGCTTTCGCGAGTCGCTCGTGAGAAATTAATTTTCTTTTTTATTGCTGGTTTCCCTCAGGAGCTGCTTTGTCCCCCATGAAAATGGCATCGAATCCATATTCCATGACTTTCTTTTCGTCCTGTAAATGTATCAAATATTTTTCGGTATTCGGATACATAAGCGAGAAAACTTACTGTTGGTGCTCCATTAGCGATGCTCATTTTAGCCAAAACTCGTTTTCCTTCTTCAGTTTCAATGAATCCATCAGCCAAATATGTCCTTGTAATGTAGTCCAATAATCGATCAGTTTTTTGAGTAAAATTATCACTGATACGTTCTGTGGTATCAGCCTCGTCTTCTTCCTCTTCCGCATCCTGATTTTCATCGCCAACATAAACTGGAACAATGGGTTCGGCAACATTGAGACCAACCATTTCTCGCGTTGTTCGTTTGACGTAATTCAAAAGGTCAAATTTGCTTTGAAAATCGGATTTATTGGCTTTGATTTCTTCGAAAGCCAAATTAATGATGGCCATCATCATATTGATTAAGATCATGTTAACCACAACTGTAAAAAGTGAAAACAGGTAAGTCAATGTACCGGGTGTCCCAAAAATTTTTGGCAGGAACTCTAAATGTCTCGAAAGGCGAAAAAACTCGTTATTTCAAAATTACCAGAGTTAAGATTTTCACTAAAAAGCTTCCCATCTAAAATTTGTTGGGACACCCTGTATTCATTTCTATTAGATAATACCAACATAGATTTGGCTTAAAAAAAAACCATTTGTTAAAGTGTACGTAAGTAAAATGAAGCGATCTAGGTAAAAGCTTTTTGGTATGTTTTAAATGCTGTGAAAGAGGATTAGAGATGAGCCTACTTTTAGTGACTTACTCGAAAACACGAAAAAAATCCAAGCAGCCATTTCGTCTGCCGCTCGTAAAGCTCCAAAGTTGAATTTTCCAATACTCATAGCCATTGTATTCATCAAAGTTCTGGTAAAATCTCGGAAGTTTTCCAAGTCGTTTTTTAGGACAAAGAAAAAGAATCCCGAGAAAGCACAAAAAACAATGGCAAATTCCACCACAAACGTCGAAAGGCCAATAAAACAGAGGCGAATAGTGGCCGAAATTTGCATAAAAGCCTTATGAAAACTTATTTGTTTGGAGAATTTTAAGGTGGAAAAGAAAATTGTAAAAGCCATCACTTGCTCGTAAATTTCATTGATTAGGGATGGTACAGTTAATCTGATGTAAACGTTGCCTTTAGTCTCTTCTATTTCTTTGTTCATTTCCATGACTATGTAGTTTTTTAGAACCCATAAACCTGGAAAAAATTACAATTTAGGTCAAAAATTGCATTGAAATATATTTAAGTTTACCTATGGCCACGATGGACAAAAATATGGTGACACAATCGGCCAAATTCCATTTGTTGGCTGTAAATTCAGAAAATCCATCTTTTTTCAATACGGCCAATAAGTTAACGATGTAATAAAACGTTGAAGCAATGAACAAAACTTGTGCAGTCAAAGTAATGTACTTCATTAGTCCAGGATTGGAAAATAATCTAAACGTTTCCACTCTGTAGTAGGGCCAAACTCCGCCTCCTACAAATTCGGCTACAGTGGTAACAATGGCGAAAATATTGACTTGAGCGTTGTAAACGGAGAATTCGACCATTAAACTGCGGGTTCTATTATCAGCCCATCCGATTTCTTGCAAGTGTCTCATTTTGGCGTGCAAATCGTCAATGTATCCTTTGAGCTTCAAAATGTATCCGCCGCCACTGTAGCTTCGAATACGTCCCGTAATGCCCATAGCATTGATTTCACTGGCTTGGACATATTGGTACTCTTCCTGAGTAGATTCAGAGCAATTTGGATATCCCACAGGCAACCAACCTTCACAAAAATCCGCAGTTTCTTCAAAACTTTTTCCTTGTTCACCAGTACATTCTTCGATTGTGTCCCTTACTTCCCTCGCCGGTTTACATGAATCTACACGTTCGCGAGTCTGTCGGATAATGGCGTATCCAATTATCCGATTGACACGATCGTCCAAGTAACCACGTAAACCATAGGGTGGTTTACCATTGTACCAATTTTGCACTCGCACATTTTGGATGACTGTGTCGTTGATCCATTTCCAATATTCGTTTATGTCTTTGATATTCATGAAATTGACGTGTTTATCCGGCATTTCTTCGTCGGTACATTCGCGGTATCTGGGGTCGTCATCTGGTACAATTTCGCAGGTGACACCCCCGAAAATCACCGCAGTTTCTAACGCTTGTTTTTGCAAAAATAAGTTTTGATCTCGTTGACCGTAGACGATAATTAGGATGATTCCAATGTAAATGAGGTAAGTGACAATGTCGCTTAAAACTGCTTTCATTTCTTGTTCTTGGTTCTTACGTTTAGTTAAAGCTTGGTAGAACAATGGCTCCATCATTTTCTTAGGAGGCTTTTTGATTTTTGGTCTATTGGCGATGGTTGGATCATCTTCTTTGTAGTAAACGGTTGGCAATTGTTCGTCTTGGAAACAATGGTCATCGTTGAAGGACGACTTTTTGATGCAGTAACTAATCACCCAGACCACAAGTAGAATCTGAAAAGAAAACCAGTTCATGTTCTAAATATTAGAATTTTCAAACCAAAAAAGAAAAGAAAAGAAAAAAAAAATTTGATAAAGTGGGTGCTTATAAAATTTGGTAGATTATGTTGGGATAAAAATAGTTGTAATTAACCTTAATTGGCTGAGTAATTATCATGGACGAAAAGAACGACACCAACATTGACGTCACCCACTGATAAGTCAAATCGTTTCCAAATGATAGCCCATAACTAACAACCAAAAAAGCACCTCCACCAATACAAGCCAAACATAAAATCCAACCAATGGCACGAACAAATGGCGGCCAACCCAAATTATTTCTCATATCGAATTCAGTTTCTTCCCGGATTTCTCCACCTTCTTCAGCGGGACGGAATCGTTCTTTTTCGAGTGCCAATTCTACTCCACGATCCACTCGATTTTTTCGTTTCTTAAAAGCTTTAGATTTTTTGAAAGCCAAAACCATCAAAATTAGTGGTGGAAAAACAACCAAATTGGAGAGAAAACCAATCAGACAGTCTGCTCCACTAACGGGTAAGAAATTCAATTCGAAGATACCATTGGTTGATTGTTCGGGAACTATTCCATACCACATGGCATTGACCAAAAATGATAAAAATAGAAAAGCAAAGGCTACTGAAACGCGTTCTTTGCGGTTAAATCGTGACCTAAATGGTCGTGTGAAAATACTCCACCACAAATGGTCATCCGTCAAAACTCTAGATTTTCCAGCCTTCAATAGAAAGTCAGTCTCCAATTTCTCATTTTCCATGGTTGCAGGAATGGTTATGTCATCTTCAAAGGTGCCACGATCCATAGCCAACCATTGGTCGGCGATAAAGCGGGTAATTTCGCCGGTTTGCACGTCATGAACCATAATACTCATGATGTACCATGCACTCATTTCTCCCAAACCACTAGAATCTGTCCATACTCGAAAATATTCCAAGGAACCAAGGGGAAATGGTACAGACATCAGAAAACCATCGCGGGCGGCCTTTTTGAAAATATGCCTTTCGTCGTCACTAAAACAGCGAACTTCGGTGTCGCATTCAGAACCACTCAGAATGAAATTGATGGTTGAGGTGGTTGCATGGTTGTCATTGGGACCAGTTTCTACAATGATTTCGTACAAGTACTTGTCATCTGGATGGTTGTCCCGCATGAATGGCACAGGTAAGGATTTGTCATCTTTGATGTCTTTGATGATTGCCCAAATCATCAAAAGCAAGTAGAACGAAAATGAGACTATTAATAGGAGGAAAATGGTGAGGTTGTCACTGAAACTATTTTGGGCAAAAACGAATTTGAAATCGATGGTATTAGGTTGAGGAAAAAATCCGGTGGCGAAAGATGTCAAATGGTTGGTTCTGGCTGCTGTGACTAAATTGGTTGTATTCATTACTGTAATGCCATCTCCGTCCCATACTTCAACACCATCGTCGAAATAATACGTACCAGCAGTATACATTCTGAAATAATTTTAGGATAAAAATTGGGTTTTAATAGGTGTCCAGTTCTATCTAGAATTTAGCACCAACTACTATACTCCTATACTCTAGTAGGGTTAAAAATATTTCAAAAAATTTCCTGTGACAGAATTTGAGCCAATCGCATGATTCACGTGATCAAGTGAATTACTACTGAAACTATATTTTTTCAGAAAACATTTTTTGTATGTATATTTAAATGCATTTGCACATTTGAGACATTGTTTCATTAATTTTAGTGCAGTGTGGGTAGTTCAAAAACACACACACAAAAAAAGAAAAAGAAATAATCGCACATTCATTGTGACGTTTTTGACCATTATGAAAATTGCAAAATAAGATAAAATAAAGTATAAATTAACATTATATTCATTTTTACTAATAGCCAACATGATGACAAATTTTCATTGGTCTTGTAAAAAACGAATAAAAATTCGTGAAATAAA
>LT727899.1:131180-202747 GCA_900157175.1 Oithona nana
TTCTTCATGAAAGAACTTTTTACAGAGATTTAGGTCCTTTACAAGCGGTTTAAAATGAAAATAATGACATTTGCTTATGAGTATTAGGACGCTACCAGCGATTTATAAAGGGGATTTCAGTTGGGACAAGAGGAATTTTTTTATATGGCAAAATCCAACGCGAATTTGACTACAATTTGATAAGTTCAAATGTCATTCCTAACGAGCGAAGCGAGTTTTGAATCCATTTGAACGAAGATAAAGTGGAACAAATATTTTTAACGATGTCTTTTTTTTTTTTTACCAGCGTCACAATGACGCACATGACATTTTAAAAAGTCATTAAATTTTCTTACCTAACAGTATATTTTTTGTTGTCCCAGTCCCAATCCAAAGTCACATCTTGAATCCCGGATGTGGCACAAGGTGCCAAATCAGTCACCATCTCAGGCAGATGACTATAATTTTTAGGTGCATCAATTTTGACGGCCACCAGGCCAAAATACCATGCTCCCGTTTTGGACTGTACCAAAGAAGGATCAATGAACCAATCCATGTATCTCCGTCCATCTTTGAGAGGCACTTCATTTGGGATTTGCGAGACAATTTTGACAAAGTCACAATTTTTCAAAATGGGCATTTTTGAATGTCGAGCCAAAAGAACATATCGACTTTGTTTTGGTTCTGGTACCATAAATTGCACATTGATGGTTGAGTAAGGGTGAGTGACGTTGACTTGGTGGTAAATTAGAGGTGGTTTTCCTCTTGCTTGCAATGTACTCAATCTTGATTCAGCATCTACGGTCAAGGTATTACTCTCAGGAATTTCCACTAAAGCCTTATTCTTAGTCTCCATCCGTTCCAAAACCACAATAATATCCGCTTGCATCCCAGAAACATCCAATTTACCACCCAAATCTTCGTAAATATCAATATCCATTTGCTTGGTCACCAAATTCAACCTTCGTGCCGTGGTTGGGTAGGTGGCAGTGATGGTTTCCCACTCCTTGAAAACGAAGCCCCATTGGCCTTCACAAGGTGTGGTATGATTGACCACATGTCCAGACTCAGGTGCACTTGGACAAAATCCCAAAGGAAACTGAACCACAGATTGACTTGAGTCAAATTCATACCTCAATGGTACATCTGGTATACCATCCCCATCCAAGTCTCGGCCAACGGTACTTTTGCCACTCAATTTACTCATGATCATTTGCATTCCCAAGGGACTTTTCGTGCGTAATTCTTCACCAACCACTGAGTTTTTAATGGTCGTTTCGGCGACTTCGTCCACTAAACTGGTCATTTTCTTGACTTGTTCAATGGCTCGAATGCGCGTTAATTTCAAAGCATTTCTACGCAAAGCCTCTTCAGGATCCGTTGGGATATCCGCATCGCCCTCAGGTATGTCTGTATCGTAAGGTAAATCAGCAGCGGCTTCGAAATCAGTCAACGGGATTTGGGTTGGATCATCACTGTAAAGAATGTTGTTCAACCCGTCCATAATAGCCATGGCCGAACCTGTGATACCTTCAATGAAGGCCGTGATTTTGTTTGGATCAGGTACATTAATCTTTTTGAACCCCTCTGACATCTTCTCAATAAAGTCCACAGCCGCTTCACGACCTTGCATATCTAAAGTTTTACTCATTGGTCCCGAACCAATCAAATTGGATGTGATCGAATACAAAGTAGATGATCCCTGCTCAAGTTGATCGGCATTTTCGAAGCTCATACTATCTTTGGCTGAAGTTAAAGCGTCTGTATTGGCATTGGTCAAGGTCCTGATGAGGTCTTGATACTCGGCCTTTTCTTTGTCGTCCATGTCCTCGTAGTCTTTACTTGCCGTGTCCTTTAACACGCAGGTGGCGTTAAACCAGCAGGCCTTGGCTCTAATTGACGCGTCCGCTAATAGAATTTGCGATACGCGCGCTTGATCACCGATATCGTTGTACTCCTTTAAAAGTGTTTTGATGTCCAATTGTGCATAGTCAGCTTCATCTGGCAAAACTGTCGAGAATTTAGGGTCGATTTCGTAGAATGAGAAAGCGCCAGCTTCCTCGTGAATTTCCGCATACAATCGGAATTCTCCGACAGGAAAAATGACTTTGGTTTCAGACAATGGTCCCGAATACAACATGGTCGTTTCTTCCCCTCGAGAACTACTTTGGACAATTTTAAAGACAAACTTGTTGATGACGTGGTCATTGGGATCCACCCAATCGGAGCAACCGATTCTGAATTCGTCCAATAATCCACGACCGGTTTTCGCATCGACCCAAACCAATTTGTCGTCCTGAGTTTCTTGGATTTGGATGCGACAAGTCCCATTTTCCGGCGGATCATTGATAAAGATGTTGATGTACGCCGTACCATACGAATACGACCAGGATCGTCCATCAAAGACGCTTTTGGTAATGTTCAATTTTAGTACGAAATCCTTGACGCTGGAGTCTTGCAAATCGAAAAATTTCTGTTGGATCGAAAGTTCTTTGGAGTCTCGGGCATCAGAGGAACCATCAGCATAGACATATTTGCATCCTGGAGGCAATGGTCCTCGAATAGCTTCACGTTTCTTCCGCCTCCTTTTGCTGGTGAAATCCACAGCTAAAGTGTCCACCACTGTGGTTTCTACAGGAATGGTCTCATCGTCCGCTATTTGCGTTGAAGCGTATTGCAATTGGCCATCAATCACAACGGTTGTGTCCACTGCAGGTGCAAAAAGGTAAAATAATTGCAATTCGATATGAAGCAAAAAATGATTGCTTACGTATTTCAGCTATTTCGGGTGCAGTCGTCGTGGTTGTAGTCGTTGTACCAGTGGTTGTAGCAGGAGTCGTGGTGGTTGCGAGACTTCCTGAATCTGCTACCCCACAATACGTCTGAAAAATATCAAATTCATAATTGACCTCGCTTCGCTCGAGCTACTTATTATTAATTACCGTGTTGAGTTCCAAAGGTTCTTCTTCGCGGAAAAGGTCCCACCTGTAAGCTTCATCCCCAATACATTCAGCTAAGCAAGCGCCTTTCAAAGCCAACCTGGAAGTAGGGTTGACAAAAACACCTCCAAAAGTCGGAAAACAAAGCTCAGAATTGACGCATTTGATTTCGGCTATAGGAGCCGGTACAGCTCCCAAATCGAGTTCAATTTTAGCCATGGCTCTCCTGGTGTCTTTGGACAAAATCAACAAGATTTCGTAGATTCGCGAGTAAGTGACTAAAGAAGCTGTATTGACGCCTAAAATCCCCGCTTTGGATTTGATGGGTTGAGGACCGTTACCAAAACAACCTGGAGGGGGATTGATTAGTAAGGCATCACTGGGTCTTGGTATACCACGTGCAAATTCAGCTTGGTATACTGGGAAATTATCTTTGTCAATCTCTTTCCATTCCTCAAAATCTGGAGAAACGACTCGACAAAACCAAGTGTAATTGAATTGTTTTTCATCGGGGAAATCCGGATCGATGGAGTATTTTTCCGGGAATAAAGTCAACGTTTGAGTCCAACCACGAGATACTTTGGAGGGTGAACCATCCAAAAGGACTGGTTGTAACGGGGATTTGGTGATGTTGACATAAGTGAAAGCTTCCTTGAAAAAGGGTATGCTTGGCTCGTAGGTTTCAATGTCAAACCTAAAAACCAATTTGTGTAAACCAAATTCTCTTAGGGTTAGTGGTGGTATATTGAGTACACCACGATTGTAAGACGGCACCGTGGTATTGATTTGTATTTCTTCAAGTACTTCTTTTTTGCCGATTTGACTTTCTTCATCATCGATGATGTCCACTTTATAAACTTTCCATTCCATATAAGTTGGGGTGGTTACATTACATTCGACACTGGCTTTTGCTGCCGTTTGAAATCCTTTGGACTTCCATACAGTTGGTATTTTATCCCAGTACAAATAACTCGTCTGGTTATTAGGTATCCAAACCATTGGAGCATTACAAGGTAACCTAAAGATGGTCAAATCCAAAAAGCTTTCCGCGTAATTCCGTTCATCAAATCCAAATACATGCATTTTGTACAATCCACGTTTGTAATACACATGCGTCAAATCAAAGGTTTTGGTATCAATGTTCAAGAATTGAACTTGGTCATCGGTCACTTCTGGGAACCTCAATCGACAAGAGGTTGGGTTACCAAAGTACTCAAAAGCTGGCACTTCCGAATCGTCATCCCCGTAGTCCACGACAATACAAGTTTTTTGTCCCGCGTGTCCCAATCTAATATTGAACCGTTTAGTCTCATTGTAGTCAGAAAGGATCAAAAAGTCGTCAATGGTTATGGGACCCACTCTGGAAAGTACCTCCACTTTGCTGGGTTTACTAGAAAACCAACCATCGACAGGGTTGAAACCGGACATGACCACATCGTAGGTACCTTCGGTAAGGTTGGGACAATGCTTGACTCCATAGTTATCAGCGGTACCATCAATGGCACCTTCAGGCCAATCAATAAAACAGGGTGGAGGTTGGTAATCCGTGATGTCAGTATTATTGAAAGTGTACTGGACCCTTCTGGGGGTACCAACAACTGACATGTTAAAGTATGGGTAACCAGCAGCTGGAATGTACCACTTTTTGGTTTCTAATGAAAAATCCATGTAAAAGGTGTCTTCGCCAAACTCATTCGGCAAAGTATAACCAAATGAAAATTCAAATGGTTCTGCAAATTTGACGTAAAATTCAACCCAATTGTAGTCCCATTTGGGGGCTTTGATGGTTACCCATTCACCAGTACCCGCAGGGGCCGGATCTAAAACTTGTAAGTTAACCAAGTATGGTTCCAAATCAGGAACAGTGTACTTGATGCTGGATATCTCATTGTAAAATTGCACATTAAAGCCAAATGATCTGGGTAAGTTAGGAGACGCATCCGGAACGGGTACATACAGGGTGATTTTCTCCCCGTAAAGATTCTCCCCCATTACTCCATTATCATCCGATTCTAGGACATAAAAAGGTCCTGTATTGCCGATGCCCATGTATTCCAACCTTTTGAAATCATAACAACCCGTTTCGCATTTTGGAAAATTGTTGGGCAACAATCCTTTGTTATCCGGAATGGCAAACTTGTAAATGGTCGAGTTATCAATCTCAATGTTATTATCGATTCTTTGGTCTCCATTAATGGCAATGATCCTGATAATTGGCATAGTAGGCAACGTTTTTTCAGGTGCGACAGTCAAATCAATTGTAAAATGATCTTTAGAATGTTGGAATCGGTCATAGGTGATGGTCCAGTCCTCTGGAACGACAGGGTGAGCACAATAAACGTGCCACTTGAACTCTGCGTAGTCATCGGGATTATGCATGTTAGTGGCAAACATGACCACATCGTATCTGGTACCTGGCATCTTGAACTTGCGTACCAACTCGATTTCCGTGGCTAATGGTTTGATGTACTCTTTGTTGTATCGGTTTTCGTTGTCTTCAACAGCTACTGTGTTGCTAGTCGCATTATTAAACTCAGTTTCTTCCGGGCGTGGATATTGTTGGTGACAATATTCGTTACAATTTCCAGTTTGTAAGGCATTGTAATCGGAATCCACGGAGGTAGCGCAAATGATGTCAGTCTCGTTCAATTCATTAGGCAACCGTGCGCATCCATAATACAAAATATTTTGGTATCTAAAAGGAAATGTACAAGGTATTTCATCACCGTCAGTTTTGCAATCATTTTCAACGTCATTGGGAATCTCAATTTTCCATTCAACACGAACATGCGAACCTTCGGCAAATTTGACGTGAAATCGCAATTCTTCATTTTCACGGACCCAAGCTTGAGCATGATAAGAAGTATCACTGGCCAGGCCCTTTTCTTGGTTTTCTTTGATCTCTTCCGGAGTGGGGAACTCTTTGGTGACATGCCAAGTATTGTTATTGGTATTCTCCGGATGTACCGAAGACAAATCCTCAATTTTGATCAAGTCATACTGGCACGACACTTTCCTTGTGGATACACTCCTGGTATTGGCCAAAGGATCTTCTAGTAAAATAGTCACAGTTTTCTCCGTTGTTCTGTCACAAAAAAATTTCTTTTCCACATCTAAAATTCGATCTTCTTGTAACCGAACTCTGAGAGGAAATCGAAATTGAGTAACTTCAGCTTGGGTGTATTCGCCATCTTCGTAGGTTGTTTGCATAGCTCCATATGGGTACTCATTGGGCATTACTCTGTAAAATACTTATTTAGCTTACCTTCACTCGATATTTTTGAAAAAACTTACTCGTAAGGCAATTTGGCACAAAGGGCACTACTGGCTTGAGCACATCTGAAAGCTAAAAACAAATCTCCGGGATAAGCTTCTTCTTCATGCGTCTTGTACCCAGCATGAGCATTATTTTCGTTGGAAGTATCTTCATCATTGATGGCTTTCTTGAAAGGATCTTTAATAATTTGTTTGGAGCCCGGAATAGTCGTTCCGGACCATATTTCTTGAATGACTTCAAATCCTTCCGGGGGACCAACCGGTGCGGAAGAATCCTGGATGGATTTGGGACACTTCAAATCATTGTTACAAGTCTCTTCAAAGCTGCAGTAACTTTTTGTAGCACTAGCTTCGCATTTATGATCCGCTTCAAACATTTTAGTAAGAGTTTCAAATTGTGATTCGCATCTCTTTTCACACTGCCGAGTTAAACTGCACCAAATCAAGTTTCCACACGTTGGCCTGACCAATTCGACAATCAATTGTCCTGCACCCCCTACAGCAACAAATTCCAGGGCTGTGATGTTGAAAACGTTACCAAACATCGTCGCCGGTAAAACATATCCTTTACTAAAGTCTGAAAGTTGAGCAGAGTTGTTGTAAGATGCCAACTTAACGTTGCCTCCAGGATAGTCCATCCATAAATCCGGAACATGCATTTTATCTGTAGCATCAATGTCTTCCGTCAAGTCATCCTTCATGCTTACTGTAGCTTGCAAGTTTTCTCCGGTAGGAATGTCAATTCGGCAGTTGAAATATTCGCCCGGATGAATGACATCCGGACAGTATATTTCAACTTGATCCGTTTCTAAAACACTTTCGGTGACGGTGACGTCGATGAAGGCTTTTTGAACTCTTTTGTCGTAGACTCCATTGACAGTCACCACAATGGTAAATGTTCCAGCTCGAGCATATTTATGCCTCCATAAATCTTGCATATTCTCTCTGGACCACGTAGCGATTCCGGATCCGTCGCCATAATCAACCAAGATTTCTGCCGGCGGCAAATCCTGCGGAGACGTTACGCAAGTGGGTTTTGAGGCATGACAATAAAAAGAGCCAAAAATAACTTCCATGTAGACTTCGTCGTCAATCAAAACGTTGTATTCCGGTTCATTGCCATTGACCGTTTGACCTCGGGCATTTTTGGTCGTTAAGGACAATCCGGACATGCTATTATTAGGGAATCCGGAGTAAACGCTGATGGCTCCATAAGGACCTCCGCAAACTGAAGCCTCATTAGTGCACATTTGGCTGCAAAATGTCAACCTGTCTTTTTCAGCCACTTCAATCATTTTGTCCAATTTGGCCTCAAGGCCGCAAAGACAAATGTTTCCGCTGGTCATCCCAATGGTGATGGGTCGACCAACTTGTAGGAAATCTTGCGTTAAGCAGCCTAAATAGCAATGATAAGGTGTGGCATCCGGATCCAGGAGCCCCACAGAGTTCAGAAACGTTGGGTCCTCAACTAAAAAATCCAATTGAAAAAATGTTCAACTTTAAAAGCTTTGCTAGACTTACTGTTGGTGTCAAAAAAGCATCCTTCGTTGACTTCATTAAATCCATTGCAAACTTCAATTGTTAAAATGAACAAAAATATAATTGTTGGATTCGTCATTTTTTGGGGTTTTGTATACATGGCCATTGAAAGGCCTCGTCAGCAACTAAGAAACCTTGGCAATGAAGAAAACATGGACAAGTTTGTCATGAATATTTTAATTACTCTAGGGTCACAAACTGTGATATCACTCTGTGTGATTGTGTCGTTAACAACGCGGTACATTTTTTATTCGTATTTGGTTGTCGTTAGTGTACAAACACGTCAAAGAATGAATTAAGAATGAATTTTATAATACGGTTTCTTTTTCTTCTAAATCAGCAGAAGATGAAGAATTGCCACTCCTGAAAAGACAGCAAGAAGATTAAGACGCTACCAACGTCTATTTTCGACTCTAATAGACTAGCTAATTGATTAATGGCTGCTATTGTTTGGGAAGCAGCAAGCACAAGCTCTACATGTAGAAAGGAGGAGTCTCGTCAATCAAAATCGGGGAAGAAATGCTTTCTCTTATGTTGTAAATCGTCTTAGGCACAGTGGTCGAAACTCGAAAATCAAACCAAAAGTTTTTTTTACTTCAAAGGCAAAGCTCGCTTCGCTCGCCTTTATGCAATGGATCTTACCTTTTCCGTTGCAATACCATCAAGTCTTTAGGGACAGATTCAAGCTCCAAAATGTGTTCCAACTCATTAAAGCTCTCTCCTTCGTCTAGTGCTGCTGCTGCCTCTACAGGGCATAAATTATCATCATCATCCTGCCGCCCAAAAGCGTACGGCCCACGAAAACTGAAAGCGTACAAAAGGCAAAATTGAATTTAGGGATTTCTGCTTGCATTGCACACATTGCACCAAAAGTCCCCTTTTTGGTTCATTTATTTACGTGGTCTTTGTCTAAATATCGAATCTAAATTCTTTTAATTTTGTGCATAACATTTCGTGTAAGAAAAGGGACATTTTAGCACGAAAATTTAAATATTTGAGGTACATGCTTTTGGGAATTCGTTCAGGTATTTTTTGCACGTAAATTCAAATTTGTCCTTTAGGGACTTTTTGTAAGAAAAAAAAATGTTTCTGTGTCACTGTGCATTGCATCTCTTCACCAAGCAAATGGAGAAAAGGGGGACTTACTTGAGCTCATCTCTTTCTGAGGTTTTGATTAGGTTTTCTAAAAATGCAATCTCCTCTTTAGCAAACTCCAATTCCGACGTCAATTGGAACAATTTGGTTTTGCAGCAATCATCAAGACACTGCAATCTAGATTCTTCAATTTCGGCATTTCTTTCATCGCTCAAAATGGTTTTGCCGATGCTTTGACTGATCAACGCACAACAACCATTTTCATTCTTCTTGGTCACGTGGTTTTGCAAGAAGGTCATGTAAAAGTGCTCAATAAAGAGCAACATGACGGAAATGGCCATGCCTATGAGCAACAAGAGGAAAGCTGACAAGAATTGGGCGATAGAAAGAGGCTCCGAGGCCCTCTTTTCCTGTTCATTTGGCTTGCACGTGCCGCTCATCCAAAACCGACTCAAACGTTCCAAGTCACCTACAAAAGTCAATAAAGTTGTATTCAAAAAGTCACTTTTTTGTAAAAATTCTAACTTACCATTTTCTCGTAGTTCTAGAATTTTTTCGTTAAACATGCTCTTGTACTTGGAATGGTGAGGAAATGCTAAAGCGTATCCAGTCATGGCTGACCATGTGCCTACTTGTAATAATCGACATTCTTCATCTTGAGAGGCCAAGTAATTCAAGACGGTGCCATCGTAGATAAATGCATCAAGTTGACTAAAAAGGAAAAGTGAGGTCAGGAGTAGAGAAGACTAAGCTAAAAGCCTTTTCTGTTTCTTTACCCCAAGTTTGCAAGAGCAAAAGTGCATTGATAAGAGTCTAAAGATCTGTTTTGAAAGTAATCAAACAAACTTTTCCTTTGGGTGTATTTCTCTAATACAATTTGTACAAAGTTATCCAAAATGTTCTGTCATCAATTTTCCATTGGATTTCAAAGCTTTCACATTTGCAACAGGGCCAACAATGGTATTTAATGTGGCTTCAACATCTGAAACCATGGCAGTTCTGCCACAAATGTAAACATTAGCTTGTTGATTGACAATGAGGTTGTAGATGTGAATTTCATCTTGCTTCAATAAGTCTTGGACATAAGATTTTGTCATCCCCTTTTTACGAGAAAAGGCAATGCGAACGTTTACATGAAAAGAGGCTTCATCGTAAAACAAGGCCTCCTCCTCATTTCTGCATCCAAAGTAGAGCCAATCCAATTTCAAATTGTTGCATTCTTGAGCCACTTTATGTTTCCAGAAGCCTCTGAAAGGAGCAATGGCAGAACCAGTAGAAATCATTAACAATGGAATGTTCAGATCTTGAGGTAGTTTAAAAAGTTCATTTTGGAATTTAAATGATATAAACCTATGACCAATAGGTAGAGATGTTAAAAATCCACTGCATATTCCATTATGAATAGTTTGAGCATTTGTGTGAACCACTAGTTCAAATAGCAAATCTGTTAACAGATAATGTTTACTATTGATTCTGAGAGATTTGCAACCAGCTTGAGCAACACTGTAAGGGGTATCACTNGTAGAGATGTTAAAAATCCACTGCATATTCCATTATGAATAGTTTGAGCATTTGTGTGAACCACTAGTTCAAATACCAAATCTGTTACCAGATAATGTTTACTATTGATTCTGAGAGATTTGCAACCAGCATGAGCAACACTGTAAGTCCTTGGAAGCATTTTCTTCATTGTAGACACAAAAAAATCAATTGGAATTCTCAAGTTAGGAAACAGTAGCAAAAAGTCCAGAATGTTAGGCTTGCCCAAAGCTGACCATTGATTGAATGTTTGGTTTTTAGACCAAAACCTTTTCCAAGACTGTTTTCTATGAATAAAACATTGGAGAAGTCTTCTTTCCTTTTCATCATTGGTAAAACTTATCCATTGCTCGATCTGTTCAGCTGTTGGAGTAGCTGTCAAATCCAAATACTTTGTCAAAGCAGTCTTAGCAGTTGAGGCTGGAATACAAGAATTTTTCCACTCTACTTTTCTGGGACTAACCCTAATCAGTCTTTTAGATACTTCATCGACCAAAATTGGATCGTTTTCTGGAAAGATGTAAACGTGATCACCAGGATTCAGCTTCACTTGAGAACCATAGGGAAATCCGATTGTGATGAGCCAATGTCTTGGGGAGATTTGCTCTCGTTGAACAAGTGTTGTACGTTCAAGTATTTTGTTCTCCAGCAACATTGAATGAACTTTATACATATCTAAAAGAAATTTTAAAATTGATTAGGTATAAGTATTAAATTCAGACATGCATATACTCACCTCTCAAATCAGCATTAAGCGCAAGCCTTTTCCATCTTCGGCCTTGCTCACGTCCAACAAGGTTACTTGGTACAAAAGGCCAACATTTTTTTGCTTCATTGTCGACATTAACTTTGAAAAATTGACATGCATTACAAAGAGACATGACAGCCCATCTATTGAAAGATTGGTCTTGCCCATGACATGCATCTGCCTTCACCAAGGGTGTTAACTGTGTTCCTCCAATGATTTGCATAGCATTGTCCAAATATATTCCAAATTCACAAAACTTAGCATAAGAAGATGAGCCCAATGCCAAGACAGAATAGGCTAATCCAGATAGTGGCTGCTTTTTATCCTGCATTGCCAAATGTAAGTCTTTTTGAAATGGGAGAGCATGATCAGGAGGTGCACCATCGCCAGTTGTAGCTGCTATGATAAAGACCGCAGATTCGCCTACAAAATAAATTAAGCCATATATCCCTAATTTGTTTTTGGACATGTAAGTATATAATTCTTACTTGAATCAATTGTAGATATCCTTTTCATTGTGTTATCATCAATAGGCAACAATTTTGCTCTGAATTGATTGTTTAAACATTCTACATATTTTGAAGCTAAAGATCTGGCAGTGCCCGTCATAGTTCCATAAAGAACCAACGCTTCTTTCCTCTCCTTGTACCTTTTGAAGAATAAAATTGAGCAAAAGACAGAAGCAATGGCAATATTTTTAAAAGTTATCTTCTTGTGGTACTTCTTCAAATATGGCTTGAACAAAGGATCTTGATATTCAAAAGAAGGAGAAAATTTGTAATTCAGCATTTCTTGATGAAAAGTTGGTACAAGTGAACCTGAAATAGGTGGCACAATCCAAACCCAATCTGCAGGACAACCACCTCTAGTCTTGTATTCTCTTTTGAAGAACTCCATAAATTGTGACGCCAAAGAATGGTGGTCAGATATGGTAACACCTTTTAGTTTGAAACTATGCAGCACTGCAACAGTTATTTCAAGACTGGCTTTGTCCTTCCAAAGGTTAGTTTCATCTGAAATGTCATAACCTAAAGCTTCAGAAATATCTTCCAAAAGATCATATCGTTGTTCATCAATCAAATCACGATTGGCAATTTCTGTGACAGCATACCAACCATTGAAAGGTGCAGTTGGATACTGAATCCCACCAACCTCTAACATCATTGAGGAAACCGCTGGCAACGCATACCATTCCAAATTCAAGTCATCAAAATCTACATTTTCTTCAGGATGTTTAATATTTACTCTAATGATGAGTTCTTCAGGAATGTCAAAGTAGTGAGGTACACCATCGGATCCAGACAAGACGAGAGGTAGAACATCAAATCTTGTTGTCTGAATACTTTTCCACCCAAGTGACAGACAAAAATTAGTGAATGGAATGGCAGCCTTGTCACCAATCAATTCCCCATTGATTTCATAGCCTGCATAGGACAAATATTGTTGATTCCAAATCCTCAGTTGATCAGGTTGGTTGTCCCTTCTTGGTGGAAATACAGACATCACAGATTGAATATTTCCACCATTTGAAGCTATCTTGATGTGCTCACAAATCTGGTCAAACATCTCTTCCACTGTTGTGACATGTCTACAGTCTCGAAGAATCAAACCTTTCCAAAATTGTCTTCCCGAACATCTAGCAGTGTTTCTCCAAGCAAGTTGAGCCGCATAATGTAATTCATCTGTTGTTTGCTCATAATATCCATGTTTTATCAATTCTTTTTCAATTTCCAACCATCTTCTATCATATTCTTCTTCTCTAAAATGTTAATGAAATCTTATTTACATACCTAGACCTAGATAGGCAAATAAGTATGTAGTAAGTAACGAGACTGAAAGTATCAAGATTGAAAAGATTCTTCGACTTCGAGGTGATTCTTTGACTTCGAGACGATTCTTCGACTTCGAGAAGATTCTTCGACTTCGAGACGATTCTCAACACATGGTGAAAGTTATCTACTGACCTGTGATTATCAATGCAGAATTCATTGAGAAATGTTTTTGCTTGAGAAACCTTTTCATCTAAATTCGAAATCTTGTTGTATCCTTGGGTATTCATGGCAGATCCATTTCCAACGAATTCCACATTTTTATTTTTGATCAATGAGTCCTCATGCGAAGCTTCAGTAGTCAAGTTGACAACATTGAGTAAAGATTGCCGAAATGGACAAACTACAGGAGGCATGGTTGCTTGTGGGGTTGTTCCTCTGTTAATGAAGACTTCTTCATTCTTCTAGCAGTTTAAGTAGTCTTCACAGTTCAGAGACGCCGCGCCGTGAACCTTTGAGGCCAAAGGTTGAGAGTACACGTCAAACAAGAACGAAACTTTTTTTGGTCGTTTAAAAAACTTATCTAATTTATCGGTCAATATTCATATTTTAAAATTAAACATTTTTTATAGATTCATTCGATTCATTAAAAAATCTTCTAGGTCTCCAAAGTTAGATGGCTACGCAATAGCAAACTTTGGAGTTCGAGTGGAGCATGAAAATAAAATTGTCTAGGTGTCCAAAGTTAGATGGCTACGCAATAGCAAACTTTGGAGTTCGAGTGGAGCATGAAGTGGTTTAGTGGGGTAGCTACTGGGGTACAGAAGTTGGACCATCTCAAAAATGATTCACTATTGGTGGTCTAGTGGGGTAGTGGAGTGATCTAGTGGGGCAGTGGAGTGGTCTAGTGGGGTAGTGGAGAAGTCTAGTGGGGTGCAGATTTTGGTAGAAAATTACCCAACATTTTGCATAAAAAAACCGCTTGTTTTGCAATCACTCGTTTTGCTTCGCTTCGCTCATCTTCGCTCAGCTCAGCTCCACTCGAAATAAAATGCTAGTCTTATAATCACAAATCAGTCTCTTCGGTGTGTTTATTACATACATTGTGTCTAATCGTGCGAGAAGAAAATGATTGTAAAATAGACTAAAATAAATGGTATGCTCTAATGCCGATGACAAATGCGCAGTACAAATTGCAGTACAAACATAAGGTTTACTCACCCATCTTTCACAGCTTTGATTGCTTGAGCAGTTTCGTTATACTCGTTGTACTTTCGCATGTAATTAAACATCTCAGGAAAGTACTTTTGTAAAGTGACTTGAGTGTAGCTATAGGGGACGGTAGCAAACTTGAGACTGGGTTTTTGGCTGTAGGGATTAGCAATCTAGAAAGAAACCAGCATTATGTTCCTTATTCATATGTACATTATTGTCAATTACCCTTTCATCATCTAAGCCAGCCAAGTTGTGATATTCTTTCCGAGGAATCATAAAGGCTGCCAAATTTGCAGTGTAAAGGGCCAAAAATACCACAGCAAATAAAGCCCAAATACTCGACATGAATCTGAAAGAATAGACAATATTGAGACTTAAAAATCACTGTGGCTCTTACGTTTCTTACCTTGCAGTCAATCCTCGTGGGCAATCAACGCTGACAGAAGCTTGAAACAAGACGGCCACCACCAGCCAATAAGTACGAAAAAGTGAAAATCTGTGTCCAGACTTGGAAGGTTCCACCTGCATATCGTATCCTGAAGGCGAAAGCCACTCGAAAAGAAAGATGGAAAAGGCCGAAGCCTGAATGGCCACAAATGCAATCAGCATCCAAGAGGATTTGTCAAAGGGTTCTAGAGGAGCAAGCAAAGTAGTGACGAGAAATAAAATCTCATTATCTTGGTGACAGAAAGTGAAATCCCTTACCCAAAAAGGCTGTAGGAGAAATGATACCCGTTCTTTTGGCTACAACAATGGCGATTCCAGATTCCAAGAATGGCGTAGTGAAGTCAACCACAGTTTCCCGTTCCGCATTGATTTTTAGGGCTGACAGCACCAAGTCGGTTCTTTTGTTGACCAATTCCCACATAAGGCCATTCCAAGAGCCATGCTATGTAAAGGTCAAAGAAGTCAATTTTGAAAAAAAGAAAGTTTTGAATTTAGAAAGCTTACTTCGAAAGTACCCCATTTAGGATCTGATACACGCACTAAATCGTACGTAAATCCCAATTCATCTTCGAATTTAGTAAGTAGATCTATACAAAGACCTGAACAACACTTGGTTTGTGTCTGGTTGGAATCGAGGGTCCTGCGAACAAAAGAAATTCATCTCAATAGAGAAGGCATCAAAAAGCAACAAAAGAAAAGAAACCCCGACTTTTCTCGCATGTAGCATGGCACTCCTCTATTCATTGAGCATTTTTTGGAGATTGGGTCAGGATCACTGATGATGATAAACGGTGGTTCTTCCAGAAAAGTAATGCGAATGTGGAATTTTTCCGGCACACCTTGAGGAGGTACGTGAGATCCACCGGGCCAAACGATGTCTTTTATATCCAAACCGTTCCAACTATTCCAAGTTCCCACCTTTGGAGAAAGTAAAAAAGACTAAGAATGTCATCCCTTGATTAAAAAAAGAAGTGCACTACCTCTTCCCACTGTTTGTTCAAGACATCCGGGTCGCTGTTCTTGTTGGTGCCCATGGGACGAAAGTTCATTATCTTCAGCTCCGTTTCACGTACTGTGCCATCTTTGTTAAAGATTTTCATTTCTTGATTTTTCATGCGTTTCAGGGTCAAAGTGGTGTCTAACAATTGCCTGAGATTATAAAAAGTCAAAATGAGGAACACAAAATCGTGCTTCTTTCATAATTGAGCAGAGCCTTCGCTGTCTGACAAAGCACGTTCTTTTCTCGCTCTCTTAACAAGCTTTACTTAGATCTTGTTGGCCTCATCCTCAGTTGGATTACTAACCACAGTGCTTCAAAAACGGCCGAAAAGTCCAGCTACTGATATGGCGTAGCCAGTATATTTCGAAATAAGACTTTTACGGAGATATTTTCAAATACAGTGAACTGACCTGTAAAATTCCGGACCATCTTTCCATCGATGATTTGAGTCGATTCCCTGACAATTTAGACTGAAGTTGAATCCTGTTCTGGCAGCCTCGTTGTCCTTTCCTCGCCTATGCAGCATTGTGTCTACCGCATGAAAAAATGACCGTAAGGCAAGTGAGACGAAAGGTTGGAGCACCTTAAGCATGTCAACTTCAAAGTGGATCCCTAAAATGAGAAGAAAGCACTACTGTAAAGGATGTTGTAGAGTCCAATTTTTTCGGGATGTAACGAAAATTCTCGGGAAAAAAAATGAGCATGAGCGCATGAGTAGAAGCTGGGAAAATGCTCGTAAAGTTGACACATACAGGGCTCAAAAGTTGTCACAAAGACCATAAAGGAAAGTTTGTTCTGCTGGTGCTATCCTAGATGCACTTCCATAAGTTGCTAATGGGTACAATTCAATCTCCTGTGCCTCTGTGCAAGGAGTTTTAGTCCATTTTCTCATGTAAAATTTCATTGCATATCATCTTACACAAAAGTAAAAATTCAGTAAAATATCTCTATGTTTAACTTGAATTTTGATGCATTTTCTTTTGCTGCAAAAAATAAGATTTGAAATGTATCCCTAAAGAAATGCAGCAACATGTACAACGAGTCAACTAGTATCCCAAAATATGACTTTGAGTCGAGAGTACGTAGAAAAGTACTTAGTCCATTTAGCCCACTTACCCAGCATGCCTAGGGGCAAAGCTCTTCTGTTAATACTTCTATCCGTAGGATCTCCAATGACGGATTGGGTGACCAGCCATAAATACTTGTGGGAAGTCAGACCGGCCTTTTCTGCCGCACCCAAAATCAACGAGGCTTCGCCTTGGGTACAATGTAGTACAATGATACGAACTTCTGAAGCGGCTAAATCCGTGACATCCCAATTGTTGCTCTGGGAAATCTTGAAACTTGCTTGAACATTGTAACGACTGCCAAAAAAAGTGAATTTAGCACGAAAACTACTAAAGCACGTTTTAGTAGTGGTTGGGATTACCTTCGTCCAGACATGGCAGCTTTAGCCACTCTATCACGTACAGCTTGGACGAAATCATCATGTCCCGCAATTTCGCTGGTGACAATTCCAAATTGTCTCCAATTGTATCGATCCATAATGGAAAGCATCGCCGACACCTGATGATCTACACTCGGCGCCAACTGTAAGTGTCCAGTCATTTCTGATCCCAAATGCGAAGATGATCTCTAACGAAAAGGAAAGAATCGTATCAGCTTTATCAGGATTTTTTGATGATCTGAATGTTGAGGAGGAGGTACTTACGGACTCTAGTCCAGCGTTGTCAGCATTCCACGCGATGACGGGGATCCCCAAAAATCCGGCCATTTGTAAAAAATACTGCGATGCTGCTGTTGATCGGCCGAATTTCTCCGTATTGGTAAAGTAGATGATGGCCACACTCCCGTTTGATAAATGTTGACAGAGTAAATCCGTGATATCTAAAAATAAAAATGTTTTAGAAACTCTTCCAACTCAATATCTACTCTGTTTTGTACTTCTCCTCACAGCAAAATGCATTAAAAGAAGAAGTGACCCTGCTGCCATCCAATTGATTGAGACGAGGGAATAGCAGAGTAAGAAAAAAAAAGTGCACATCGTCTCAAGGGAACGTTCAAACCCTCTTTCTGTCTGCCTTTCACTGTCTCCATCATCCTTGAAAGCTTTTAACAAAACAAAATAGTAGTGGCCAAAATACTCTTTACTGGCTCGCAGTCTCTCAAAAGCTCTTTTTTGAAGGAATTACTTCGTTAAGAAACTTGATTCTCTTGTGTAAGCTTAATGAGGATCCATCCTTAGAAGCCCAATTAGAAAGCTTTCTACTGGAAAATATAGATGTAGCCTTGTAGCGTTGAAATATCTTGACCATTAGTTTGGGTAGAAAGTGCTGAGATAAGAGCTTTAAGAAGTAAAAGCAACAGATTCTGTTGCTTTTACTGTAAGGAGTAACGGCAGCCTCACCATAACAGCAACAGCCTCCTCGTTCCCCAGTAAGATTAATGGTAGCTTCTTTTCTGGCTGACTTTCTAAAAGAAATACGTACTATCCTTTGAAGCAGATCAGATCATCTTTAGATCTGCTATTGCTGTGGCTACGAGTCAATTACTTTCGAGGGGAGTCCTTTCTGAGTATAATGGTGCGTGATACGCTACTTTGTATTAGTGACCTCCATATGCAACGAACCTGAAGGTGGTGGCGAAACCACCAAGTCTCCAAAATTGACCGAATCCGAATCATCGTCCAGTCTAAAGGTGGCAGAATTCCACACAAAGTCAAACTTTTCTCGGACGTGTTCGAGCAATGATTGATGTTGGGTTCGATGGTTTCGTATCCTTTGGGGACTTTTTCTCATAAGGATGGTATTTTTCGTATTCCGAAAAATGCTTTGTTTGGTTGTGGAATTGATTCCGATGCCAATACCCAAACCCCCACGGGACCTCGTTGATCGCCACCATCGACGTCGCCTGCAATAAGAAATGGTAACGATATTTGATTAAGAACGCGGCAGAAAGTCAGAAAGTCAAACAGTCTAAAAAGGTGGCAAATTTCAATAATCCCTTCGCTTGCGGATTTTGCATACAGCGATGCATGAAGCGCAAAAGCAAGTTTTTTTGGTTTTCTTCTGAATCCCTATTTTCTTTTATGCCTTGCTTGAGTGCCTCTGCAGGGGTTTAGTGCTTGGAAAGTATTGACCATAAATTCTACTCTATCGATTGCGAGTAGCGGAAGGGGAAATAGTGGGAAAAAATCTTACTTTTGTCGAGTTTCGTTGGTTGAAGCGTTTGCCTGTTCTTCTTCTTCGGAATACAAACATTTCTCTTGAGCAATCTCGTTCAAACTATTGCGAATAATAGTCTGATATCGTCTTTGTTGGAATATTTGTCTTGGTAAGACTATTCCCACTTTGAGTTTGGGCTTGGAGCCTGAGCTTTCTGATTGGACCTTCTTCTTTTGTCCCTGACCCGACTTTGATGTTGTGTCTTCTCGAGGCGTCGGCGTGGGTTCGTGCGAGTGAATAATGCTAAATTTCCGCCTTTCCTTGGAGTGTCTTGACACATCAATTCCTCCTGTGCGGTGCTTGGAAATCTCGTCGAAAAATGAGGGCTTGAAGACACTGATGTCCTGATCTTTATCTGTGTCGTCATTTCTGAAAAAAACACTCAATGAATCAAAATGTTAGGCCGCGTCATGAAGATTACTTGGTTTTAAAGCAAAATTATGGATAATCTGTGAAACAAATTAAGATTAAGAAACCAGGTTTAAGTACATGTACTATCATTTGACACCGGGTAACAGGTTAACTCCGCCTCAAGAGCCGTAATCCGGTCAATGATCATACTTGCACCGAAACCCAAAATCAAAATCAGAATTTGTCGCACAGATTTTCTATAATTTTGCTTTGGAAAAAGTTATCGAATGCTACTCATCTTTTTCGTTTCCCTAATCCCTTCCTGATCAGTGATCAAGTTGGTGTCTCAAGGACACCCAATTGAAATATTTCCGCAAATTCCCTTACTTTTCTTTGATCGACATTCGCCGATCGCAGACGGAAAACCAAATCGAACCAAGCGTTAATGACTTGGAAGGCCGCCACTATGACAAAAGACAGCTCAAGTCCGCCTTAATGGATTCTTAGAAGAACTCAAAGATTCCAATGGTTTAGAATTGGTTTCTCTTCCTGATCAGGTTGGAGTCTCAAGTTTTAGTCTCAAGGACACCACGCAATGCTTTCGAGTACAAGTACGGGAAAGAGGTGATATCAGGAAAAGGTCTAAGAATTGAAGGGAATTTGCAGGAATATTTCAATTTCTTCTTCGTTAATTCCGTTAATTCTTCCTCCTCGCGATTTCCGCGAAGACCGAAGAACCGCGAAGAACTAGAATGATCCGGTCAACTTTGTGGCTAGCCACCACCTTAATAGCTGAGACAATCTCAGGCGCGCGCAGGTGGCACTGCGAAAGCGAGCCCTCTAACTGCCCGATTCCAACCAATCAACACACGCGTGCCGCCGGTTCTCAGCACAAATACAAAACGTAAACTTTGCGCAAACTTTGAAACGTGAAAGTTAGTGAAAATGTTCGAAATTAGAAATGTGTGTTTTTAACATAAATTGACAAAAAACAGAGAATGAAGAATAAACTGCAACAAGCCCTTCGCCTTCAACGGTAAGTGCAAAAGTAAGCAACTACTGTGGTGGGACATAATTGGCTCCTTTTGAGGAAAGCCAAGGGACAAAAACGTAATTTAATTTCTCTCCACGGCTGACGCCATAGAGTGAGTGCACGACGAATTTAGAGAATTAATTGACTGTGCCTGCCGTAGTGCCTTCGTTTCTAAGCTCAAAGTCGAGTTATGTTCATCCTGTTCATAAGACTAGAAACTCTTTGGAGAGTTTGGCAAACATAGACAGTAAACAGAAACAGCAGCACCCTCGCTTGATCCATCATTCTCATGATTTATGAAAGTATCGCAAGTAAGCACTTAACACTTTGCTAGAGTGCATGTTTTGATGTGGCTTTCTCCAAGATCTTACGACCTAAGCTGTTTTTAGGTTTTTGATATTTCGCAACTTTTTGTTTAATGTTTTGTTTACAATTATTGAAGCGCGCTCGGCGACGGGTGACGGCGCGGCACGGCATATGGGGAAAATATCTTTGAAAATATTCTTACCTGTGGCATTCTATTTGGATAAAAATTGCCAAGCAGATTAGCAATGTGTGAACATACTTTGCCAACGGCATTCCCTCCTGTTGATTCAGTTTCACCACTGAGACTGCGGCGGTAGTCCTGCGGCAGCTTCTACTCAACGGTGGCTCAATGCGTACTGGCTATCCAATTCCAGAGAAGGAAGGAAAGAAAGAAAGTAAGGAGAAGCGCTCTTTTGGATGCCTGTGGAAGCCCTGGTGGTAGGCTTTTACTCTCTTCTTTCTTTTTACTCCCTTGCTCTTAATCCTATTCGCTTATCCCAGAGTGACAATAGAATAAATTGCGTGGAATCCCCAAAGCCTTTAAAGGCCAACATGCACGTAGGCATATTATATGAGCCTAATTTTCATTTGTCAACCCGCTGCCGTTTGTGCACCATGTCCTACTTTGTACCACAAACAAAGCTTTAATGCTCAATTGCAAATTCCTTTACTTTGAGATTAGCCAAGAAGGTCTGATAGGCTGTACTGTAACTAGAGTAGCCTCCTCCTGCCTTCCAATATAAATTGCCGTTGAGTGCAAGAAGCTTCACTGAGTCTGACAAGTTTGTGAGGAGGCTTCGCAGGGAGAAGAAAAAACCGTGAGCTTCGCTTATCACAACATGTGAAGAGGCATCAGAGTATTTTTATGAAGGTCTTCCATGCCAACAGCAGAAACCCTCTTTGGGTCTACTGAGACCAAAGAATCAATAGTTAGTCTCCAAAGATCCAAAAGTATGACATTTGGCAAGTGGGTAGTCACTTACTTTTTTCTTTTTTTGCTTTGCCACAAAACTCAAAAAACTGCTGGTCATTTCTTCATTACATGTTTGTAAGGTTTCTTTTCATTGGCAACAGGTTTTTTCCTCATCTTCAGACACAACTTTATCCTGGTGGATTGCTTTTTGGAGAAATGTAGAAGGAAAAGAAGAAAAGAAAGTTTATACACTATCCAAGTTTGTGATAGAAATAAAATAATTCGGGTTGTGTATTTATTGTCCCCATAAAGCTCAGCTGGCTCGCCTCTGATGTACAAAAACTGCTAGCTAGGAAAGACAAATAAAGTTGTAAGATTCTTCTTCATAAGCAAGAGAGAGGACAGAATATCAATCTAAAAAGTTCCATGTTTTGGAACATAAAAGTATACCACATTGACAGCAAGAAAAAAAAAGAGTTCATTGGTACTACTACTGTGAGAAACAACTTTACACGCTCTATTTGGCTTAGTCACATACGATGCTGAAGTTCTTCTTTCATGCTTATTTTGAAGAAGAAAGGCCACTATGTCATTGTCAACTTAGTCTTATATTTCAGCAACCTTTTATTTTAAATTGCTCATTTTCCAAAGAAAAATAGGTCAAAAAAGAATACATACTGTGAAGGCTGTATCCGTAGTTTGTATCCTAAAATACTTCTTTTGGTTGGGAATCTTTTATTCTTGATCAACTAAAGTTTAGCATATTTTCCCAGGTTTTTTTGACAACTGTCATTGAATGTAAAGTTTTGAATATGCAAACAGATGGCACAACAAATTAGTTTCCAATTTAGGCCCCTTGTATTTTTTCGTTGTTACCGCCAATTACTGTTATTGTTGCACATCTTTCTTTTCTGAAATCTTATATGGATTGCAACTGCAACAATTTCCAAAAATGGCTGGAGACACCTGACATCTCTGATAATGTCTACAAGCCATTTATTAGAAAATCCAATTTTTCTGGGCTAAGAGGCAACATAAGAGTAACAAATGTCACTTTCTCAAGTCTGGAACGAACGAAAAAGTCCCAATTTGATCCTGTCGTCTATTTTGTCCGTGTGAGAATTATCACTGCCACCTAGATGGCGTCTAGCTAGGTAGATGTTTCGGTCCAGGGCATTTTCTCATGACATTTTTTGGCGCAACTAGGACGATTTAGTGTTGGCGATTACACACAAGGCATCATTCCTAAAAAATGCGTCAATGTCATTCTTTAAGTTTCTGCCTAGATAATGATTTTGACCTTTAAAGATCCAATTTTCTATTTTTAAAGTTCAAAAATTTGAAAAATTTTGGCGTGAAAATTCAAATGACATACATAATTCTCACTGTGATGTGGTGCAAAAACATCCATGATCTGTTACCATCAGTGTTTTCTTCCCAATTCACTTTACCGTTGGCTTTAAAACAGATGTCTTAAGAATCCTAAAGATACCAAAAAGGCAAAAAGAAACGCTTTTTTGCTCTGATTCTGATTAATATTGGCACCATTTTGTGACCATTCAAATTTCTACTTTTTTGACTGCAACCTTTTGTCCCCTTTTGCCAAGTTGTTATGCAAGAAAGAACTTTGACGGCACCTTGTGTTCCACTTTTTCTTTCGTTTATCTTTGCTTCAAATGCCAGTGTCTCTACTGAACTTTATGGTAGCTGCCACTGCGTCGTCTTCTTATGTGACTCACACACTAGTTACGAACCCCTTGGAAAAGACACATCACGTGAAGATAAGAAAACCATGAATTAGTATTGTTGCGGACAAGGAAAAATGAAGTACATTTTACTTTTTGTATTGTCAATATCAGCCTCGTTAGGCCTGCCTCATCAAAGCAAAGAAAGGTAAGTCCAATAGTACAAATTAAATTACAATTTCATGAATGCGGAAAGCCATTTTGTGTTACCTTTATAGCATAGGGACGTATGAATGAAATAACATCAAAAGGATCAAAAGCAAACTCTCTTGGTAATAACAAGAATTTAGAAAATCATATGCAACTATTCTATTGCCATTTTCTTTTGATTAATTGAATGATGACTATGATGTTCTGAAAAACTCCCACAGTTAGCTATCACCTAACTGCATCGTTGAAGTGCCAGATTCATGTGGTCATTAGTATATGATTATGATTTTCAGAGAGTCTCGAGTCTTCAAATATGTCCCATTGAATAGTATGACACTAGCCAACAGGAAACCAACAGGAGAAAAGAAAGAATCTTCAGAAGCGGAAAATGAGTCAATGTCAAAAGATGTCAAAGCTCCAACTAAACGTCCATGGTGGCAAAACTTGCCTCCAAAAAAGAGCCAGAAAAATAAGGTCATTTTAGAAGAGTATGACAAGCTCAAATCCTCTCTACCAGAATGGCCATGGATGGCTGCGCTGAAGAAGACTGATCAAAACAGCAATCCTCTCACCAGAAAGACGGTAAACCGTGACACCGTGAGAGCGGTGATGACCTCAACACCAGTCTCCACCATGTCCACCACAGACCTAAAAAACCAGCCTCAGTCAATGTCAACAGTAAAGCCTCAAATGAGTACCAGCACCTTAACCACTACTACTTCAAGCAGTTCCACTTTAGACACTTCCACCTCTACTGAAAGTAATTGTTTTTCTTGTGTTATGGTTGCAACAGCTCTTTTTTTAGGGATGCAAAACCGTGTAATTCCCCTTGGTTGCATTCATGGGTTTTGCCTATCAAAAAACTTTTCTCATTTCCTTTTGATATTTAGTTTTGTATTTGTTTTTGCTCCTCAGAACAACCATCAGAAATGCAACAGGAGGAGAAGGTGGAAAAATTAAACCTAGATGAAGATGCAGGAGATGCATGGCTCGCATTACCAACCAAAATTCCACATTGGTTTGATAATTTGTCAAAGAATAAACCATTGAAAGAGCAATCAAAGAAGGAGCAAAGAATTGAGGTTCAACTTCCTTCTGAAATGGAAAAAGATCCTTTCAGGTTTCAAAATACTCCAATGTTGAAAGTCAATGGACCTTCTTTGACATTGCCTTCTTTTCCAATTACTTCACAACTTACCTTGTTTACCGATATTGAAAAACGCACGGGACTTTTACCAGAAGGTAAAAGTTACACGAGCATAGCGAGCTAGATTCAAATAATAATTTTATGATTTTCATAGACGAGGAAAGCTTCGATTTGACTTTCTTTGATCAAAGACCAGAGGATATGGTTGAAAAGTATCCCTTGCTATCCGCCAAGCATAACATGGGATTGGCCCAATTGGAAACAACAACCACCCAAAAACCCTTAATAACGCAAACTTTGTCACCTCTTGAAAACAGAGAGGCTTTGACACAGTTGGTTGCTCTTTATGAGCAAGCTCCCCACTTAGAGGGAGAAATGGATAAGATGGAAATGAAGCAGTATATGGAAGGCGATAAACAGTAAGTGCTTCTGTCAGTCAACAAATGGCCTTTAAAAGTTTTCTTATCCTTTTTTTTTTTTTTTTTTTTGAAAAGCCACAGCCTTTCTTTTGAAAAATGTGGGTTGGGTTGCTTTGACATTGATGAATATCGTGACACAGTGTATATAAACCACCAAAAAGTTTTTAAGCGAGGTAAAGAGCCAAGTAGCTCAAAACTCTTTCCATAATTTAGTACATACTGCCTTTTCCGAGGCAAGAACATTTTTGTTCCATCTGATTTATTTCATGCTTAAGAAAGCCTTTGGAAAATTTCGAAATTCAGCGAAAAATCTGTTTTGCGCAATATAAGCGAATCCAGATATGAATTTGTTATGCTAATTTTATTCGTGTTCTTTTTTTTCAGAAAAATGGAAGAAGAAATTCCCATGATGACGATGATGAAAGAAGAAACCTCTGAGCAACCTCGTTTTCCATCTGAAATTCAAATGGGCTCTAAATTAGATAGCTCTTCAGGTATTCAAGGTATACCCCATTCCGTAACTTTAGAGTTGGCTTCAAAAAAGCCTATCAGATCTAAGCCTTCTCAGCCTCAACAAAATATGCCTATTACATCACCATTTTCAAAAGCTGAAGTCAAAATGAACTTGAATGGAATGAAAGTCAACGAGAATAATCAGAGAACAAGTGAGGTGAAATCAACACTCAAGGAGCTTTTGGAATGCAATCAAGAAATGATGGAATCAGTGCAAATTCATATGAAACGGCAAACGGAACTTTTGAATCAGTTAATGAAATTACTGTAAAAAACACCTTCTATGTCAAATAAATATTTCTAACTTTTTTTTGTCAAGCCTTTTAACAACTCAAGTGAAACATAGGGTCACAGTGGTCAGTCACTGTGAACTCCTGCCAGGTCTTTTCAGAAGTTGAGGCTGCCATTGCATTTCTTATTCGTGCTCAAATACCCACTGGTTCTTAAGCTTACAATCAGATTCTTGTCCACGATTGTAGCCAGAAATCAAAAGAGAAGAAAAACAAGCAAATATTTTTCGAACAAATCAAAATATTGATTTAAAAAAAGGAAAAAATTTGAAACGTGCTATTTTTGTTGATCTTTCAAGACTTTCTTTGGTAAAATGCTGTACTTTATTCAATTTGTTCATAAAAGTGCCTGAAAACATAATTGCCTAGGGAAATCCTATTAAAATACCGGAGAAGGCTTTTGTTCTGCTGCGCATGTAGGTTCACAAGAGTAACAATAGGTTCCCTTTTCTGCTCCATTCATTCTCTTCTGAACACAAAAAGACTGGTCTTTTTTCTCTGGTGAGTACTAATAGTCGTGACATTTTTCAAAGTTAACGGGGAAGTGATCCATTTAGGGTAGTGCACTGATTACGGGATCATCTAGTTCCTGTAGTTCTCTGTCGGAAAACTATTGCTTTGCCATATCGGCTTCATAAGCTGATATGGGACGTGTGAAGGAAGGAACTCCAGGGCAAATCCCCACCAAACTTCAATTTTTTTGTTCTGATGTCAAAGAAATCATTTCGTCGGATTTGAATATTTTGTACTGAAGCAGCAGAAAGCATAAACCTGTGATTAAGGTCTGATTTTCACAAGGAATGCACAAGTAGTTTGAACTCAAGAGTACACTGTACACACTGGCCAAAAATAAGATAAATGAGCTACATACAAAACAATCCAGTTTTTATCCAAAAATTCGATTTTAACTATATGTGGATATTGAATTTTCGCGCCAAAAAAATACAACAGTAGGTTAACTTGTTGATTTTTTTTACAATGTTCGAAGTGTATATCTACATAAGTAGGTACAATTTGAATTTGTACCCATAAGCAACACCGTATGAAAGAAACAAGCAGTGGATATGAAATAATAAGATATGACACATTTTTGGGTGACTTTTGCCCGCTGTGTACAGGAAGGGGAAATTGACCTGTGTGCCTGTGTCTGGTAGGGCATGGCACATAGAGCCGTCGTCGACGAAGTAGTAGAAGTAGTGGGTTCCCATTGAAATAGTCTTGGTGAAACTTACCTGCCCAAGTGATGCCTGCCCTCCTCGCGAGGCAGTGCTGCTCACATATGTGGAAGATCCGTGGCCCAGTGTGCATGTGAGGTTTCACTACGACGCATTTTGAAAACTCTCACTTCAACAACATCAACATCGCATCACTAAAATGAAGGTGGTGGTACATAATAATTCCGCTACGGTAGCGGATAATATGCCTCGTTTTGACAACAGTTTTTGGGTAAGTTGATTACAAAGGTGAATTTTGAACTGGGATACATAGTAGAGGTAACATATTGGAATTCCAAATATTTTTTCTTTGACGTAACTAGGATGAAGAAATAGGCCAATTTCAAGGATGGGAGGTGGTTGTACGGAGGCTCAAAGACGGACGTCAAGTGCTCAAAGAGTATGCAGAGTTCCTCAAACAAAGGTAAGACACACACAGTGTTGGAAAATTGCAAAAAGTGTCTCATTTGGCTTAAATTAAATCATTTACTTTAAAGGGCTGCCATTGAAGAACAATTGGGCAAATCCCTCGTCAAATTGGCCAAAAGTGTCAGCATACGTGAAGATCAAGATCCGCAAAGCAACGTTTGGGAAATGATGAAGTCCCAAACAGAAACGTCTGGCTTGGCTCATTTGAAATCTGCACATCAACTCTCGGCTGAATTGACCAAGATTTCAGAAATCAGCGAACAAAGTCGTGACAAAAGAAGACTCAAAGAAGAGTCTGTCAGGTAAGGAGGGAGACACGTCGGAAATTTGGTCTCTGAATGTCAATCAAGACGTTTCCGAGGCTTCACACACCGTTTCGAAATGGCGCCCCAAAATAAACATAGGATCAAAGCCAGTTTTAAAATGAAACTCTCTTTTCAGGAACCATCAGCAAAACATCAAAGTGTTATGGAAACGTACGTGCGAATCCAAGCGAATTTACGAAATGAAATGTCGTGAGGAAGTAGCCAGCAATCAATTTTACCATCAAGAAGTTGCTAGGTGTGGAAAAAACTCCAAAGAAGCTGAAAAGGTGAGTTTTTTAAAAGTGTAAAAAAGTTATGAAAATCTGATATGAATGCCATTTTTCTTGCGACAGGCTCATTCTAAATATGCCAAGTCGAAGCAAACTTTAGACCTGTGTGAAGCCTCCTATCAAAGTTCGGTGTCAGCCATCGAAGAAGCTCGAAAAAGTTGGGAAAGAGAGACGGAAAAAAGCTTGATGACATTCCAAAGTATAGAAGAAGATCGCTTGAGTTCAGTCAGGGATTCCCTGTGGCGAGTAGCAAATATTGCCTCACTCGCAGCTGTGGCTGATGATCTTTCCGCAGAAGAAGTTCGAAAGACTTTGGAAACATCAAAATTAGACGATACCATACAATCTTTCATATCAGAACAGGCCTCAGGCAAAAATAGGTACAACTCCAAGTAAAACATTTCTGAAAAAAATAGTAAGATTGATAATTTTTTTCAGACCTGCTCCCATCACCTTTGATCAACAACCTACCAGCTCATCTTTGGGAATGGGTAGAGCGGCAGATAAACTAGACACACAAAGCTTGATTGTGGGCCCAGTTTCCACGCCAACACCCTCCATAGACATGGCAGGTCGAGAAACCCCAGCTACCGTAATGTACAGGCTACCTAATAACAATAATTCAGCCTCATTATCTAGCTTGCGAGACATTAGTAGCTATACATATACCACAACCATGCCTCGGGGTCCATTTTTGCAACGACATTTCAGTCCCGATTTGCAAAATAATAACAATAACGAACCACCACCTATCAGACCTCGAAAACCACCAAGACTTATTCATTACGCGCAAGGAGGAGGAACAAGCACTTTAACGAGAAACAACTTTTCAGGTGGGTAATCTAAGCTTACAAATTACTCTTTTTCCTACTTCTGACCATGAGAAAGTACATACTTTGTTTTTTGTTACATGCAACATTTCTGAAAATTCTTTGTCCTGAAAATATTATCTTCTCTTCTAAAATTGTTACGTTTGTAGTCGAGACATTTTGGTGGTTTTTTGTAACCAATGTTCATTTTTTTTTACCAAAAGTGGAAAAAGTATCATTAGTGTGGCCTTCAGTGACCGCTAAAGACCAAGTGTTATATGCTGCCCTCTGAATTGTTGCCTTCAAGCCAAAAAACAGAAAACGTTTCATTTTCGCTGAGTCACTAGAGCAAAAATGATGGATGGTATATATGTCAGATCGTACCTTTTTAAAGCCAACTCCTGCTGAATTGACATTATTTTTACCTTTCGCTACGCTCGCTTTGCTCGTTCGATGACCTTTTTTTTAATTTTTTCAAGGCTTGGCCAACACTGTGGAAAACACTGAATATTTCAGTCTGCCTGATTTCCCCGAGTCCAGATCAAGTTCTTCGGAGTATCAGAGCGATTCCAATATTGATGTCAATCAAGATTCTGGAAATTACAGTTTGCCACCTAGCTCATCGAATTCCAGTCATGGAACCTCGCCTCCTAGGAAAATCAGCTATGGCAAAAATCCTGCACCTTTACCACCCAAGTTGAGCCCAAACAAGGCTCTAGTCATTTATGATTACAATAAGAAAACACCCACGGAAGTCAGTCTGGAAAAAAGTCAAGTGGTGCAAATTTTAGATTCTAAACCTGGTGCTGAATGGTGGCGGGTCAAAGATGATTTTGGCCGGATTGGCTACTATCCCTCACATTATTTAAGAATGATTTGATGAAAATCTTTTGCTCAGTTGTTAATCCTTTTAATATTTTATATAGAATATAGATTGTTGTTGAATTCTTTCTATTTTTATGGAATCCAAGAACCAAGTTTGCAAACTGAATGATGATTGAACATACTGAATGTCAGATGCACTTACATAAATTAGATTCTTTGTTTACATGTTTTGCATTGGGGAATTGGGAGTGATTTGGGAACAACATAAAATAAGTATGCACGAGGAAGATAAATATTTCAAGCAATCAATTTTATCCTAAAGACTAGTTAGTAAGGACGAGATAATGATAATTCATAGAAGATTGTCCAAAAAATCTAATTGATCCGGAACGAAACACTTTATTTCTGACTTTTAAAAGATTTTTTCAAAATTCTCTTTCGGACTTCGACGTCATTTTTTTCCTCCACTTCATCATTTGTAATCTTCCACTGAGGTACGAAATTGGAAGCATTACTCGTTGCTTGGATATTCATCATCCTTCGCTTCGTCTCCATTTTCCGGATTCTCATCAATCATGAGTTTTCCTTCGTCCGTTTTCAGGTTCACAGACTCAGTTCGGAGACGTTTTCTCACCCTACAGGTGTTCAGTGTAGTTCTAGGTATTGGTATCAAGGCTGGCATTTTTGAAAAGTCTTGGATGTAGTTGGGCTTATCAGGTGTAGATCTCTCAATGAAATAATCCAATGGTTCATGGATTCTTCCAACAAAATAAGGCTTCATTCCACGTTGTAGGCAACGTAGGTATCGACACGGTCTGCAGGAAAATTGTCCTTGTCCATTAAAGCAAGCTCGATTATTTCTGCATCTTTGAATATTGGTGTTCTGCACAAAACGAATGAAAAAATATTTGCAACAATTGCAACTTAGTCCTCCAAACCAATATCTAAGACGGACATCATCTTTGAAGCAGATTCCACACTTTCTCATGATTCGAAACGTACTTGTACTAAGCTTTTGACTATGTAAAGCAGTTCGTACTGTCTACGATTACACCTGTCTTTTGTTCAAGTGTTATTCTCAAGGCTAAGTATGACATGATCACAGGACATGATTACTTACGTATTCTAAAAAAGATTCTGATGAATGGATTTTTGAAAGGTTTCGTGATAAAATGTTCAAATATTGCTACATATAAGCACCTAAATCGAATTCTTCCCGTTCATTTCAATCAATGCACCCGCACAAAAGAGATAATATTGTAGATCCAAGCAGTCTATTTGAACAGATGTTCGCAAACAGTCAAGCTAACTTTAGTACTTATGTTGTCGAGAGAAATGTACACAAATGAAAGTTTTCAAACGGTAGATTAAAGATTTGCAGTAGTCCTCAGTAGTGCTTTAAAAACTGCCTAAGGCTCATTTATTTACAGGTCAGTCAAGACAAATGTTACTCAAATAGTGCTGACTTGCTCTCTACCTAAAAAGTCTAAAATAAAAATGGCTAAAGAAGAAAAAACTCAAGATTGGTTCGATTTCAGCTTAGTTTTAGACCACATAGGGCAATTTGGTTGGTGGCAAAAGAAGATATTTTTGTGGTTATGGATAGTACCAATACTAAATGGACTTGCAACCTTAGCCTACTCTTTTGTCGCCTTTGTTCCAAAGTACGTTAAAAATTACATGGTAAAGGCAGTAAAAGCATGTCACTAATTGGAAATTGGATTCCTTCTTCATTCTTTTCAGGTATCGATGTGCTGTGTTACCATGCGAGAATTCATCCAATGCTTCCTATGACTTAACTAATGGTACCTTTCCGGATTATGTTACCTTAGCTACCAACGCAGACGACTTGGAATCTGGAGCCTCATGCAGTGTAAAACAGTACAATGGAACCGTCCAAGATTGTCAAAGTTTCATTGACATTTTAGAAAGCAGTGACCATCAAAGTAGAATTTATTCCGCCGAATGTAGTGATTTGGTTTTCGATCAATCCGTAGTCTTAGATTCCATTGTGACACAATATGGACTAACTTGTGATCGTCAAATCATCAAAAATATCATTGGTGCCGTTTACATGGTTGGCTTGATGGTTGGTTCTTTTGGTTTTGGTATTTAATCTGATGCCATCGGAAGAAAAAAAGCCCTGATGGTTGGTTTAGTGCTCACCTCCACTTCCGGAGTTTTAGGTGCGTTTATGCCCAATGAGGTCCTTTTTGGTATCATGAGGTTTCTTTCTGGAGTTGGAGCAAAAGGATTATTCATGATTGCATTTGTCTTATCTGTGGAATTTACTGGTCAGAAATACTCAGCTTATTTGGGAGTGGCTATCCAAATACCATTTGCATTGGGAGAAATGGTCGTTGGTTTTCAAGCTTACTTCATAAGACATTGGGTATATTTACAATTGGCAGCTTATGCACCCATCATTTTAGGCTGCCTCTTATGGTTTCCACTACCTGAAAGCCCAAGATGGTTACTATCTAAAAATCAAGCCAACCAAGCCAGAAAAATTACCCAAATTGGTGCCAAAACCAATAATGTACCTTTGAGCGATGATTTACTGCATAGCGAAAAACCCTATGAAGATCAAACATCTTTAAATGTTTTAGATACCTTAAGACCATTTCCAATCCTAACTAGAAGCTTGAATTTATGGTTTCAATGGTTTTGTGTGACATTTTGCTATTATGGTTTAGCTTTTGGTTCTACCGAATTACTAGGTGACGTACACTTGAATTATTTTCTCTCGGCCTTTATTGAGATCCCTGGGTACGTTTTTGCCATGCTTGTCATGGATTGTTGGGGACGTCGACCCATTCTGGCCTTTTGCCAATTAGTTGCCGGACTCGGTTGCATTTTGGCTGGTTTACTTGCTGGAAATGAAGATTTGGCCATTTTACAAGTGTGTTTTGCATTGATTGGCAAAATGATGTCCTCGGCAAGTTTTGCTATTGTCTACCAATTCACAGCCGAACTTTTTCCTACAGCCATTCGAACCACCGCGGTGGGAAATTGTAGTGCTATTGCTCGTTTTGGAGCCGTTTTTGCGCTATTAGCAGATGCCATGGCTGACATTTGGACACCCTTACCCATGGTCTTAATGGGGGCCTTAGCCGTGTGCGCTGGATTTTTGGCCACTTTTTTGCCCGAAACGGTGGGATTGCCATTACCACAAAGTGTACAAGAAGCATTAGACATTTCTGAGAGAGCTGACAAACGAGGGCTCTGTACTTTTACGTGTGCTAATACGGAAGAATAAAGAAAAATGGCCAAAGAACATCTTATATGATTTCTGGATGAAATAAAGTAGACTCCCGATTTAAGTATATTAGTGAGGAATGCTGATTTAGTGATGTTTTACCTCCTGACCAAAAAAATCCCTGTGTCGAGACATCTGATTCTGGCCGAGCTATGCCTCAGGGCAAATCTATGTACCTTGGGTACACATTGCGTGTCCTGCTTAGGCGCGAGGGTGAGGGGGGACCAATCCGTGGGTGCGGAAAACTTTGTGTGTTGATTTTCTACATCCCTCAGTGCCCTTCTTCTGTTAAGTAGATACTGAGGCTCATGAGTGAAGTACTAATTGAAATGTCTTCTCAAAAGCAAAAACCCTGCCCCAAAAGGAGACAAAAACTTATTGGAATTTGTTCTGTTTGTGGAGACAAATCATCTTCGCATTTGCACTATGGATCCAAAGTTTGCTTTTCCTGTAGGGCCTTTTTTCGCCGACTGGTTCGTAATTGCACAATACCAGACAAAAGTTTATGCAACAACCTATCAATCGAAGGTATAGGACAGTGTCCTATCAACAGGAAAACAAGGCAACTCTGCCGATTTTGTCGCTACCAAAAGTGTTCTTTGGTTGGTATGGATGCCCAATTGGTGATGTCAAAAGATGAAATTGTGGAAAAACAAGTAAAAGCTACGAATATTAAAAAGGCCAGAAAAGCATCGGGAAGGTTGCCACCCACCTCATATGGATTGAAAGTTAAATCTTGCAAGAAAAACGCACAAAAAGATTTGACTAAAGTAATTGAATTGTCTGATACTGTTTCGAAGTCTAACCATGTGTCTTCCAGTAACTTTTTAGAGAACCAGGATAACAAAGAATATGAAGAGTTACTTTTGGCTGCTGAGGATCCGGATATTTTGATAGATTTTATTTGTAGTGAAGATAATAATACTGAAATGATTGAATTATCTGAGTTTCACAATGTGTCTCCTAATGACTATACATTAGAGGACCAGAAGACTGATGATATCGAAGAATACAAAGATTTGAACGATTTACTGTTGGCTGCTGATAGATATTTGAAGTGAAGATAAGAATGCTTACGTGTACATTATGTGTAAACTGTAAAGTAGTCTCGGTCAAAAATGAAAAATTGGCCGGGACTTTCAATTTTTGTTGTCTCTCTCTAAGAATATGGCCATCTTTGTGACTCTACAGTCTACATATATGAGGACATAAATAAATGGTAACTGAAGTCAAGGACAATCTTATCTTTATTCTTTTGTCTAGACTACTTACTATTATACTGCTAATGTCTGTGTTTTATGTAAAACTGAAGTTTGGGTTTTTGGGACGGATGAAGTAGATTTCAATCTAGGTATGTAATCTACCTGTCAGCAGGTGTTCACTGTTCAATGTTGTTGGTATTACCTGACCTTTTATGGACCAAAAGCTTGGGTACAAAATACGTACACACTTTGCTTTGTCCTTTCACACATTTCACTTGATTTTTAGATGGTAAGATTTTGACTGTCAATCATTCCTTTGAAGCGAGGCATTGAAAAGCAAACAACAGAGAAAATTCTACATGAGCATTTGGAGTATTTTTTTCCGAAGTCTATTTCTAGGCTTGAGCTCTGAAAGAAGCTTTCCATACACGCCTTGTGGCTTGTCTTTATGCACGCTAAGTAGAATGTGGATTGTGGAGAAGTACGACAAGCGACAAAACCACTGCAAATCCAGAAAGCATAACCTTGTATATGTAATGGTATTATCATTCATGTATTTAGTATCTCATTAAATATTTGCATGCTTACAACAACTTACATAGCCTTGACATACAATTTCTCAATGTTGTAGAGCAGTAAATCTTACCCAAAACCAAATATTGAATATAACAAAAAGCAGTGGTAAAATCACTAAAGCCACGCGATCAGCTTTTTGCATTTTCTCCTTGGTTTCTTCCTGGATTTCTTCTAAAGTTTCTTCCATTGGCTCACCTATAGTATTTGTCACGCTCAATTTGGATTCATTGCTGGGCATTTCTTGAACTTGATTCTGACCCTGATTTTGCCAAACCTGTAATGCTCCCATAAGAGTTTTGGTCCTCTGCTTTTTGGCCTTTTTGGCTTTGACTTGGTGCTCAATTTCGTCTGTTTTTTGAGATGATGAGGAAACCATTCGCAGTACAATTCCATACTCCAATAAGGCAAAAAACACGAACACCAGGCATCCAACAACCCAAGTCTCCATGGCAGTTAGCGATTCAGCTAAAAATAGTTTTCGAATGGAGTACAATGTACATGAATGCATGAAGGTTCGTTAACAACACATGTCAAATGAGGGACTTTTTGACTTATTTTTAAAAGCAAGTTTACCTTTTGGTGCCGTTGTGACAACCTGTAAAAACATGGTGACGAGGACCAAAAATAAAGTGACCAGTAGACCTGCTCGTTCTCCACCATTCAAAGGCATGAAAAAACTAATCCAAGAAACGACGACGAACATAGCAGAAGGCATAATAAATTGCAAAACTAAATTAAAAGCTTTCCGTTCTAGAATGACATAAAATCCCGATACGGAGTAATTTCCAGAGGCATAAACAGTCAATTTTTCAGTGTCAGCCAAATCTTCAATGCCAACCTGAAAACCAACAATAATTGTACTTTTTTTGCAAACACGTCAAAATTGCACGAAAGAAACCCCTAAAATGGCATTTACGTGACAAAAACGAATTGCTTAGACAGCTAATAAATCAGATCATGAAAAATGAATCAAAGGTGAGTTTTCGAGTATAGCAAAAAAAAAATGTTTACCTTGTATTGTAAGGGCCTTTGCGATGACTCAGAATACGAAAATGTTGAATCAAAAGTCATCAAGGAATCAGGAAATCCTGTACTGCCCATACGAAAATTGCATCGATGACTATCAAAGGGGTAAATATTGAAATCCATTTGGCAACTCACTGTCACAATACCTTCAATATAAAACCTAGAAAACAAGATTACCCATCATATTACCTAATATTTTTTGGAAAGAGCTTTCGATTTCGTAAGATATTTAGTTCCTGTTCTTGTCAGAATGTCAGATTTCCACTTACGAGGTTACGAAATTTTCTTCCATTACGTACAATAATAAACAAGAAACTTTTTTTTTTTGACCAAATCCAAAAATACCCAAGGTTAAAGTTTGATCTTTCAAAGTGCCAAAAAAGCCTTGAAAAATTGTAGCAATGGAAATTGAAAATGCATTTTCCCTGTGCAAAATTCTTGAGGCTTATTTTTCTTAAATAGCTTACCACATTCGAGAATCGGGTGTAAGAAAAATAGTTTTTAGAGGATCAGCAAATTCAGATAATTGGAAACCAAGGAGATTGTAGATGTAAAAATCTGGCAGAAAATATTTATCGACATTTTGGAATCCTAGTTGCATGCTTCTGTCGCCTTTTTTGAGTCGGACAACTCGTGAGTCATTCCAGTAGACGTAAAAAACAAGTCGAATCGAAACTGAAAGTGCAGAATCATCCACTCCACTCACTTCCTGCAATTTTAGACAAACATCTGAAGTTGTTTTCGATGTTACATATGCATTTGCGCAGTAGGGATGAAAATAAGAGTGAATTTGCAAGATTAAAAAAAAATCTGCGTAACATCAGAATATGTAAGTTCCGACCTTGATATCCAGATTTGCAGTTACATTTAATGGTATATTTTTGGGCGGTTGCTTGTTCTTATTGTATCCAACTTCAACACAAAAATCTGTATTGTCTGGATCCTGACATTGTTGAGCCCATGTTTCTTTGATGCTATCATAAAGCAAAAATAGGCCAATAATAAGTATTTTCTTCATGCTGGCTGAAGACGTACTAAAGCCAATAATTTGGGACGTCTTTTCATGTGACGGGGTCCAAAATTAATCATTATTTACTAACGTTATAGTAGCTGACTTTCCCAAATGAGGCCCAATATCTGTTTTCATGTAAGCCTTTCATTACAGTGTCAGTGTCTTTCTTTCACACGAAAACCAAGAAAAGGACTTACGCTACAGTTGAAAATTAAAAATGTGTAATTTCCTCACTGTTGAGTGTTGTGTGTATTCAAATGAAATTACAGGAAAAAAAAATTAGGAACAACCCTTTTTAAAAGGGCCCTAAAATTGTACTGAAGAACCGTATCCCATGTTGCATGTAAAGGGACTTCCTAATCACGTATACTAATTAGCCATAATTACAAGATATTGATTATTGTATCGCATGTATCTCACATATGCATTGGTGTGGTGATGTATTTTTAGAATACTTACGGATATGACAAGATTCATGGTAACATTTAATGGCGGATTTGGAGGCAACCGATCTCGGTTGTAATCCGCCTTTACACAAAAATCCGGATTTGAGGGATCCAGACATTGTTGTGCATCCACTAAATCAATGTATCCAGATGTCCAAGCATAACAGAGGAGCACTGTAATAGTCAGCTTCATGGCACACAACAAGTCGGACTGAAGAAACCAATAATTTGCTGCTTGTGTGTATGACGTATGATTTATTCATTACCATACTACAGTAGGCTTTTTAGCGGCGGGAGTTGGGATACGAGTATGTACTAACTACTTGTATTCATAAAAATAAATGAGCGAGTACTTCAAAAAAATGTCCTCTAATTATCTACTCTGGACACTCTCCTCGCTTGCGGGATTTATGAGTTTCATGGATAAAAATGTCATTAGTATCCAAAAAATTGGGCTCATATTTCAACTCTGAAATATTAAACTCTTGTCTGTATTTTTTTTTTTCCGATTCCGAATTTTCTTATGACCATAGTTCGTAATATTGGGAATTACGAACTTTAGAGGTGCACTGCGACATAACTTAATTGTTTGTCAGCTATAATGTTGAAAATTATAGCTTTGGAAAACGATTCAGGAAAATCATTGCTTCTTCAGCATACCTACTATCTCGTTACCTTGCTGCATTGCTTTTCCCATAAATGTTCATAAACCCAAATATCATTTGGTAATTCTTCTCACATAAAAATCAAAGATCTGAATTTGAAGAAGAGAAAAAAATCTGGGCTTGAAACAGGAGACCTGCTTGTGTCTCCTACTCTATGCGCTATGCGCGCTTCATTTGTTCTGCATTGATCACCCTTCAATGATTGACATTTTGTTAAGCAAAGCATGTCTTACAAAACACATTTTATGTGACAAAAACAAGGGCAGTGTTACAAGCTACTTTTTTAAAGGCCAATCAAGCTTAAAAATATGTCATTTTTTGTGACAAATCATTGCATAACTCTTGCAAAGAAAAATGTCGAAAGGTTGAAATTAGACAAATTCATGATTTTTGATGGCAAAAAACTACATCACACAGTGGTGAACAATTTTCTATATGTGGTCGCATCTTGAATCGAAATGAGGTACCCAAATAAGTGCCTTGCCATTTGCCAGACACTTTTGAATGATTTACCTATTCAATTAATATTTGGTGGTCACAAACAAACCAATTTAGTGATGATTTATGCGCTTTAAAAGGATATCTTAACGACACCACAGTAGTCCACAGTGTTTGGAAATTGCTAAAAACAGTTCAACTACAGTTATAAATGACATCCAATACAGTATACTACGGATGACTAGGGCTTTAAAAATGAAGTGACGACAGTTCTAATTTTCTCGCCACTTTACCTTGTTGCATTATTTTACGGTTTGTTGCCTTTGTCTAGTTCTAGCTACAATAATCATCTTCTGACTCGACTCTGTGTGGAGAAAGTAGATTCGCGGATGACTTTACCATTTGATTGTTGATCTCAACTTTCACAAAATTCACTGCATTATCTCTGGATGGTTTTAATCGCATCTCATTCTTTATTCAGCACAGCCATTTTTATTTTAGAAATAGAGATTTTGAATGGCAACTCAAGTGACAATGTTTAACATCCAATCAGTAAACTTGGAAATTCGTGTACAGACGCCAGGCAGATTTGGTTCTGCACAACCAATGCCCCAACTAATGATGCCACCTAAAAACCAACGTCCATCTTTTCCCTTCACCACCAGAGGACCCCCTGAGTCACCCTGTAAAAAAATCACAGCATAACAATCAAAGCAAGTAGTGTGACATCATCTCCTTTTGGACTACTGGTCAAGGACATAATGATGATGATTATCATCAGTAGTCAAGGTTGACCAGTCAATCATCCAATGATGTTACTGAGAAAATATTGAGAGGTTTTCAAAGTGTCAAATGAAGGTTAAGTACTTAATTAACCCAAATCAAACTCGCATACCTGACAAGAATCCCTGCCCCCGAGATCGTAGCCTGCACACATGAATATTTCTGGTATAACTTCATGTCGACCAGCGCGAAGGAACATGGATTTGCATTTTTCATTGCTTACTATTGGCACAGAAACCTGTAATAAAGGAGGTGAGTGATGCTATTAATAGAAGTTTCACTTTTATCATTTCTCTGATAACTTCGGGTGCTGGTGCAGCAAGAAGGGCAGAAGTGCAGTTAACAAAATCTTGATTTTCTTACTCATCACAGAGTGCAGAAATTCGTTAAAATAGTCTCATAAATGTTTCAAAAAATCTGGTCGACAAATTGAAAATAGTTTCCTCGAAGAAATCAGGATTTTGAATCGTTTTGTCACAATTTGAAACGCTATATCTAACCATTTTTCATCCAACTCATGTTCAAATACAAAAAAAAAATTGACGAAAGAATGAGAAACAAATGACCTTTGATGATGACTATGATGGCCATTTCATGTGTGAAAAATAATTCAAAATGATCAAGCAAGCAGAAAAAAAATCTTCATGCATTGCATTGTGATGATTTTGGTATGAACAAAACTACTTGCGACACTATTATGTAGTACATATCTACTCACGTATTGCAAAATGCTGGGAAGTTGACCACCTTCACTTAAGCGTCCCCAACCTGCAACGATGCCCGTTTCACCTGTAATTTAGACAAGTTTTTTAGTTGAGACTCGAGAAAACATTTTTTAACCTTTGTGGTGTGATTATTGCTACCAGTCTTGCAAAGGGAGCTTTGGTGCAACTTTGCTCCTCGAAATTGGCAAAGTTGCAATTTCTGTATTCCCTGCAGTGTCTAACGATGCCTTTCATTCATCTTGAGCTGACATTCCTTGCGTCTTATCAATCGAAATTGCATTAAAAGTATTTTCAAAAGACTTTGTCATAACTCATAAAATGAATTCCAACAAATTCCGGTAAGATTTCTTGTCTTAACTTTCTTTTTGTGAAAATAAGTTTTTGTGACGTGAGGTATGCAAGCATCAGCAGATTATGTTAGATTTCATCAAGGGGATTTTTTCTCGTCAGGTAACTTAATTTGCTATATGTTTTAAAATACTCTCGAATGTATAAAAAATTAATCAAAAGTGGGATTATCTTTAGGTAACGCTACGCGTATTTTAGAAATTGTAATGGATGTAAGCTAAAATGTGAGGTCCATGACGACATTACCTATGAGTAGATCATTATTTCCAGGCAGACAAATAGGTATGATATTATCTTGAAAATCCACCCGTTTGTCTAATTTCAGTAGAGCCAAGTCATATTCATAAGTGAAGAAGTTGTATTTTGGATGAACTATTTTCTCAACTATTTTGCGCTCAATGTGAGCATGAGGTTCAGAGGTTGAGGAAAAGTCCCATTCTCCAATGCGTACTCGAACTTTGTTCAGAATCAAGCTAGAAAATCAAAAAGTAAACTCTTTAAAAAGTAAGATACAGACAAGATACACTTACTCATCTACACAATGGCCTGCAGTGGCTACCCATAACTCATTGATAAGGGCTCCTCCACATCGATGTGTTGAAGAAAACCCAAAGAAAGACGTTCTACGAACAGACACCTACAATGGAAATGTCAAAAATAGATTGTCTAGACATGTCTTTAAAAAAAAGATTTTGGTTTTCGTTGTCAAGTGAAATAAAAGATGAATGCTTTCTGCACAATGGAATGAATGAATAGGGTTTATTTCCTACAGCTTTTGCATAAGGTAAAAAGGCTCGAAAAGCTTCAAAGGCTAGGAAACATAAAAGAAAGGTTATGTCAATAGGCACAAATGGTTATGTCATTTTGACGATTTTGACTAAAGTACATTTGCATTTTACCCAGATTGTAATTGGCATTTAAAAGAAGTACCTGCCACGGAAACTGGCCATAGCAAGACTGGGTGCCATTCACAATACGTCCTTTTGGACAGCTGCCAGATCGTTGAGGAAGGCCGCAACCCCCATGTCGAGGTTGCTGAGGTCGTTTGGTTATTATACTCTGTAAGGGTTTAATGGTAGTCGTAGTACTCCTCTTAGTTGTCCTTGCAGTAGTTCTTCTGGTGGTTGTCGCCGTAGTTCGTCTGGAAGTTGACGGAGTGGTTCTTCTGGTGGTTGTTGTACTTTTAGTTGTGGTAGATGTCGTTCTTGTAGTAGTGACCTTTTCAAGCTTAGGTGGGAAATACGTCACCAAGTCTATCGACGACGGCTTTGGAGGTCGCGTTGGCCGCGTTGGTTTGCCATCTTTGAGTTCGGCCAATTCTACATCTTGTCCTTTATTAGTACTACCATAATTATTGGTCGTGCTTGAACTTTGTGGGTAATACACATGACTCTCTGTTGTTGTTGAACTGGTTGTTTTCTTTTCCCAAGACCAAGAAATGGTTGGCTTTCGTTTCGGTGGCCTGAAAAATAAAATAGAAGATCAAAAAGTTTTAAAAAGTTGGTTTTCAGTTCCAATGGTTTCATACTTGGTTGTAAATGTTGGTCGTGGATCTTGAGGTGCGGTAACACTGACAAAATGACTTGAAGTTTTCACATTGTCACTTTCAACATTGTTTCCACTTTGTTGCTCTTGAACTAAATGAAAATTAGGCCACTTGACATGGTGATGTGACGGTTTTGAAGGCCGAGAAGGTCTGGTTGGCCTTGTAGACTTTATTGTCGTACTGCTGCTAGCTGATGTAGGTTCAGTTGCAATTGTTGTTTCAGTCGTTGATACAGTAGCTGCAGCACTGGTGAATCCGAAAAGTGGCTCTTGATCCACTTGGTTTTGTTCTTCATCATGTACGCAACACGAACCAAACATGAAACCATCCATGCACATTCCCAGGTGTTTGCCTTCGGTTTTGAGACATTCCCAGACAAACATACATGTCCCCGAATCTCCCGCTACGCTACAACTCCTTTGAGAAATTGAGAAATCGTCATCTGTAAAAGAAATACAAAAATGGCATCGTGCATGCATGGAATGCTCTTTCTATGTAGTACATCGTATTCAAATACCTAATACGAAAATTCTTTTCAAGTTAAAGAGATGCCTCCAGACCCAATAATCTCTAAATGCGCACAACCCTACGGCATTATTGAAGAATGAATTGAATGAAGTAAGCAATAATAGTTGAAGTATGACTCTTGAGGCGGCCTGAATATTGAATACTTTCTGAATGAATGCAATGAATTTATTCTGAGCACAATACATACTACTCTCCTAAACTGAATGTAAGACCTCTTCAACTAATCATCTAAGTAGGGACCTATTCAGTCATCGACAGAATTCATAAACAATTACAGATGAAAATGTACATACTACATTTTGAATGCTTTATATATACATTTTAATCATATTCTTTTAAAAAAGTAGCATGATGTATGCTTGCATGTTGGAGCTTATATATGTAAGTAGCTTATGTATGTTGCTTAGTATTTTAACCTCCTTATACTACGGAGCTGATGATAGAGGTTTTACGGTAATTGGCAAAGAAGACCTCAACTACTTACACTCTGTGTGCGTACTAATTTACGTTATTTGTATTACTCCAACACAAATACATACGTTCAGCAAATTCAGCAAATATGATGGATACAACCAAACAAAAATGAAAATACAACGTAGTACTGAAACTACTTTTATATTTTGTTGCTAAGCAATCTGAATTGAAGTCTGATCGAACCTACTTCGTTATGTTATTCCTTGAATAATCATCCACATAATCCAAGCTCATTAAAACGCAAGTACAATTGAGAATACATCTTTGTCTTTGTACTCAGCTGTAGTTTTGTTGCTATCTGAATTTCTGAACTGAGCTGATCTTCTAACTTGGTGAAAATAAAACCCAACAAAATATTGTATTTGACTATTTGCATCATTTTTCAGAATTCTCCATCCAACTCAAATACAGCAAATATGATGCGAGGGTAGGACTGGTAGTACAAACAAACTCCTCCAACCTCCACTTCTACTTTCCAAACTCTCATAAAATTACAAAATCTTTGTAACATACTTGACTTAGGATGACTTGATTTTTTCAGTAATGTGACAATACTACCTTTTACACAATGTAAGTGATAGCCTTGACATAACATCTTACACTCCTGCCTTCAGTGATTCATTTAGTTTGGCTTTGTACCCAAAACCACGCCACGGTTAAAGAAAACACTTTCAAGACTGTCAACATTGGCATGGCATGGCATGGAAATGCTTTCAAAGATAATAGGCTTGAAAAAGCACGGAAACACAGTCAATTTGGTTATACTCGAACTTTTACGTCTGATAAAATCATGAATAAGAGGCTCACAAAGAGTTTCTAAAAGAGGCATTTGCAATGAAGGGTGGGGAGAGAATTTTTCTAAGAAAAGGATGTCAAGGACTTCTTTTCAACTAAGGATGAGTCCGCGTATTTTAATTTAGCCTGTTCGCTCTTCTTACTGGTATTTGATCGCCTCTTTTCGCGAGGAGGAAAAATGATCTGCTTGGCTAAGGGGAAATCATAAAAAACGGGGCAACAAATGGATTTTGGCTAAGACCACTACCATACTATGTACTTTACCACAAAGCATCCTCGCCCTTTCCATAAAAGGGGGAAAACCATAACTGGGTCATACTGTACAGGGTGTTGCAGAAAAACACGCAAAGAAAATAAAAAAGTCTTCCCAACCCAAAAGGTTCAATTCCATGCAAAAACAAAAAGATACATTACTTCAATAATTGAAGAAAGAAAAATGGCTAGATGGCGTCTTATCAAAAGCATTTCGATTAGTTTTGTTGGTTATACGATTTTCTATGACAAAGTGGATTTTCTTAGCGATTTCTTTGAGCAATCATTTCTTCAAATGCTCCATCTTGATCACAGACATGTCAAAATGTGACAAAAAAAAAAAGACTTCTTTTCCCTCAAAGAGGCTCTCTTTTATATTAGACCCAAATGGTAATCTGTCTCTTTGCGACACACCACTATGAAGAATGATTTTTCTAAAGTAGAGCACAATGCAGAAAAAGGAGGGGTGGAGCTGTATCATTTTTGATAATATGACAACAATTTAGTTGGTAACGCAAAGTGGTGAAAGTCGTCCATGCGTGTAAAATCCTCTCTCTTTTTCTCTCTCTTTCTCTAATATCTACCGATTTAATTTGACTGTTCTAACAATTCTTCCTTTCCTTGTGCAAAAGGAAAAATGATAAATGGAATCTCTGTCTAAAGCATGTAGAAATTCGGGATCATAAAAAAGAAAGATTAAGACATCTTCTCTATTTGCACAATACTATTGTGAAGCAGGTGGCAAAGAGATAAATAGATATACTATGGGAAGCCATTTAAAAAACTAAAGTCTGTGAAACGTCTACAAAAGGCAATATTTCAAAAATCCTTGTGCTTTATGCTTTGAAATATTGCAAAAAATCAAATAAAAAGGTCTTTGTGGTTTGCCAAGAATGTCATTGTAGCATTTTTTTTTTTCACAATATATTTTTTTTTTTGCTCATCTTTTAATTTTTCAGTCTTTCATTTCAACCAAAAGACAAAAGACAAATTCATATTCTATTTCTACTTACATTTTTAGATTTTTGTATATTTGCCTAACAAATCGAAATCCCAAACCACCCAAAAAAGATCTTATGTACCTTCGCATTACCTAACCCCTGCGAGGAGCAAACCTCTTAAAATTTTTGTTTTATCTTACCTTCTCTTAATCTTCTTGCTATTCTTGGTCTGGTTTTTAGATTTGGATAAGCAGCTTGTATTTTGGCATCCTCCTCTTGTGAAAGCAGTACTGCATTGGTCAACTGAAGTCCCAAGAGAAGGAAACATGTCTGAAAGATCATTTTATTCAAATAATTCACTGATGGATGATGGTCTTTTTCTTGAATTTCATGGTCTGTTTTTGGTCCACTTTTAGTAATGCCAGTTACAGTAGTAGTCACAATTTCCACACAATCTTCTGATCTGATTTGTTGGTTGTGCCGTTGGTAACTGAACTGATGAAGAAATTCCACCTGGACACTAAATAAAGGAGCGCGAAGTTTCACAGGTGAGATCACACTGCTTCTCTACAGTAGTAGTGTGTAGAGCTGCTGCTTCTCTTGTCCTGACGCATTTGTGTCCCTACCAGAAAATTTAGTAGCAAAGCTCCTTTAGAACTCTTTTTCAACAGGATGCACTTCTTGCAACACAAAGAAATTGATTCTTAAACTAAGAGAAAATGAGGGAACTGAAACAAAAGGAAGAGCCTTGAACCAAAAACTTTGGGCAAATTTATGGCTTGGTTTTTTCATTACCATTTATCAAAGAAAATCGAATTCTAATCGAATCTAATCGTTACAGTTTGTCTAAAACGACATCTAGCAAAAATTCTTCCACTTGCAAAAACTTTGAATTGCATCAACCTTGATTTGATAAAAAGTATTCAAAGTCATGTCAATTATTCAACGTTTGATTTTCCATCTAATTGATGCACAATATCATTAGCCAAAAACCTTGATTAATGACCTTTTGATTACTGACGTTTTAATCGTGTTTGCGAAACTATCCGGTTGGGCAATAGTTTTGCACACAGTAAAGTATAATAATAAAAATGGCTGGAGGCTTAATTGAAAGTTTTTTTGCAGAGACGAGATGACTATCGTGTTGATAATAAGCACATGTAGATTTTAAAACATCTCATGAGGGGCTGAACTTTTGAAGTTTGAGTGAAAATCCACGGTTTTCTCTGTGGTTCCATGATTTGGAAAACGAGTCTTGTAGAGCAGAGGTAGGCTAGCGCAAGTAACGCTACTAAAATCATTCGACCAGTTCTTCCAGTTGACCCCCATGACAAAGAAAATTCTGATGTTACATCCTGTGTCCCAATTATTTTGGCATAGCAAGGTCAACCTTATTTTGATCAGCTTACCCCATAAAGATAATCCTGCTGCTTATCTAAGTAGTAGCAAAGTGTAAAATCCAATCGAGGTTTTGTCACATGTATGACATTTTACATATATTTTTAAGCGCGCTTCTACATCTTTGTATTTTCTTCTTGTTGTTGTTGTTCAGCATTTTTCTCCAAATCGCGTAATTTTACGCGTTTTCGCGTAATTTTATACTTTCGCGTTATTTTACGCGTTTTCGCGCTATTTTACACTTTTTGCGTAATTTTACGCTTTTCTTAGATTTCAAAATTCTTAGATTTTCAAAGTTTTTAGATTTTCAAAATTCTTACTATTTCAATATTTTTAGATCTCAAACTTTTTTTACCTTTGCTAACGCATGTAGTTTGAAAAGTTTCAGACTTTTTTTTGTAATTATACCCATTTCGTGCTAAAGTTGCATTTGCACATTTTTGTTTAGATTTTTGGCATGAAAATTCTTAATTCCATATCATGCATAGATACTTTTTGACTGTATGAGAGTTTTCACGAACGGTTCTACAAGTTGGATAATTATTGTGCAGTGTTTTCTCAAAGTGCCCTCTAATATCACAGTGACATCTAACGTCACAGTACAATTTTAAGTTCAAAAAGTCCTAAAAATTACCTAAAAAGTCTAAAAATGTTTCAAAAGGTCACAAAAAAGTATTTAATCTCCAGTCAGGCATTTTGTGATAATGAGTTGCGGAGAAGCAAATTACAAGACAAAAATAGATTTGAGGATTTATTTTGGTAGATCAAACCCCAACATTTATTTCATGCGGACTATGTCGAAATTGTAGAATTTTCAAGCCAAAAGTACTTTTGTGATCATAGTATGTACTTACCAATGGGGTTCCAGAGACACACTAGGGCAAGACTCAAATTTTTGTCCAATAATTGAATTTAGGTCAAATTGTAATTTTTTGTGATTTTTTAAAGTCAAAATCTACTTCTTATGCACAAAAATTCAAATATTTCATTTTTACTTTCTTCTTAAAGTTTCGTTTTAAGTGCTAGTCGGCACAGCAGCTGCATCGTCGCCGTCTTAGTCGTGTGCGAAAAAAAGGCAGCAAAAATATAGCTCATTTTTTTTTTTTTTATAGTAGTTGACCTTCTATTCCATTAGTGGGAAAACCCACTTTAAAATTGCATTCATTGCTGTTTCACAGTTGCTGAATGGCCAAATTGAAGGGCATCAGTTGCATTATTAGGTCAGACATCAAATCAAATCTCCTATGGTACGTTGGTTAGGTTATTGTTGGTCAGAATTCAGATGAGGTTACAGAATTAGAAACAGTTCTTATTTCCTAACACACTGAGTTGGTGTTACTTTACATTTTCGAAAATAATTGGTGTTGCTTGTCATTTCTGATAATCAATGTTTGATGTTGGTGTTATTATGACTAAAACCTAACTATAACCTCGGCGAGTGTGTAGGGAATTACGTCAAGAGTGTACGAATGTCTCTTTCCACCATGGGAAAGGGATGTCACCGAGGATTTTTTCTCTCCTCATGAGACACTTTTGTTAGAGGAGAAAAGCAATTTGTTCTATGTATGAATGAAGGAGCTTATCCTGTATTATTCATATAACAGCACTAAGTATGTGAGTAGTAGTTTGATGGCTTACATATGGCTTAGTGTCTTCTATAGTATGTAATCAAAGACATGGCTCAAAATAGGACTCAAAACAGGGAAAATTCGTCGATGGTCTTGCCCTAATCTGTACAACTAAAAATAATTATGGATCATTCATCCAATTAGTAGTGCTTCTAGTATATACCTCGTCTAAAAATTGTGCAATCCAGTTTTTGTATCAAAAGTGACCACTGCACTGTTGAATTTACCCAGGTGAAAATTTGGCCTTGAGAAACTATTTCTGCTCTTTCTACCATGCAAATCAGGATCAACCACAAAACCGAAAAGTTTATTCACTAAAAAAGTTCGAAACAGAAGTGGTGAAGGAGGAGGTACAACATCCTGTTCTTTCTTTATCATTTGCAAGAACTAGAGTTTCTTTTTATATTCATCAATGTTTGAAAAAGTTTGGGTTTGGCTCTCTTGGCAACCAGGAAACTAACGGAAAAGTATAGCAACGCACATGCTGTCTGTCAGACTGTACACAAAACTTTGAGTACAAGAAAGGGAGAAAAATGTGAGTTGTTTTCCACTCTTTTTGCTACCAAAATAGTCTTTTCAAACTCTTGTTTTTAGGGCATTGCCTGGAAGACGTCGTGGTGCTGCAGCTGGTGGAGGTTTAAGTGATACTTTAGGTACTTTCACCACAACTGCCAATGCAAGCTATGGTATCAATTCGTTACTTGGAGCCGGAAATGTAGGCGGTAAACCGAGATCTGCTGGGATACATTCGGATCCGGCTGCAGGTAATGAAATAGGAAATCAGAACACGTCATCCTTTTTTCCGAGTATCTTTTCAAATCAAAGACATTTAACTACATCTTTGTGTCCGTTAATGCTAGCGTTTAAATCAATGTTTTGCTAAACAATAATTTGGTAACATCTTTGTGTGCAGGTCGACGTGTGGATGGTTTGGAACAACGGCTTAATGGTCAAGAACAATCTCAAAGGACATTGCAAGAACTTTTTATGAAACTTAGTCAAGAAGTCAAGGTAGGACATTAGCAAAAAATGTTGTGACATTCAGAGGTAATGTCATCTAGCCAATTTTCAGATGGAATTGAAGAAAAAAGAAGGAATGTTGGTCGAAGAAAAAACTGCGAGAATGAGAGTCGAGCAAAGTTTACAAAGTGCCACTGAACGACTTTTAGACGTTGAAGATAAACTCAAACGTGTCGAGGAATCCAGTCGAGAAAATAAGAATGCTTTAGGCCAATTAATCGCTCATACCAAAAATGTTGAACGCGCAGTGACGATGAACCAACAAGATTTGATGCAAAGAAAGGAAGCTCAAGCAGCAAAGTAAAATAATAATTTCCCATTTATTTCCGCAACCCAAATCTTGGGGTCGTTTCAGAATGCAAGATTTGAATCACAAGTTGGCGACGATGTCAACTAATCGGGAAACTTTGGAGCGATTGTGCTACACTATGCGTGATGAGATTTCTGAGGTTTCAAACAAAGTGGATAATCAGTCGTTGGAAATCAAAGATTGTCAAGGTGCTTTGAGGGTGCAAAGCAAAATGTTTGAAAGTCAAGCAACCAAAATGGTATTGGTAAGCCAGAATCATTACGTATCAAAAACGTACGAATGCGAATGGATCAAATGTCAGATTATTAGTCTCGTTATTTATATTTACGATTGGAGATCATTACTTTTTTTGAGAATTCGTTTTCCTGATGAAATCATATCAGATGATGCGCACTTTTTGCTGACCGAGTCTTCTAAGACGCAAAAGCTTTCTTATGTCTTTTTTGTCGTTTGCTTTGTTCATTTAGAATTACCCCTAACTTAGCTTCAATGCGTCTTTTTTGCAGCAACAAGGTCAGATGGACAATGAAAGTGGGAAAAAGCTGTCGGAAACCCAAAAAGCCGCTTTGGAAGCAAAGTATACAAAAACAAAACTTCTTCCTCATTCTAAAACCCTTTTCTAACAACTTAACTTTCCTAACTTTCCTTTAGACGACTTTTTTTAAATCTTTGATTTCCCTCAAGAACAACTTCATGTCAAATTACAAAAAATAAATTTCGGTTACAGAATCTTGCAATTGCAAAACATCATCATGGACCTGCAATCGAAATTGAATCACGAAAAGAAAGAACGAGAAGTCGACCAATCAGCTATTCTGACAAGGTAAAAAAACTCATTTTCCATAGCATCAACTTTTACTGTTTGCAAGACTTCGAAAGCAGCTTTGACGGTTCAGCGACGACGACGACGACTACGGTGATGAAAAGAACTGCATCAAGTGCACTACTATCCCAAAAGTCAGGAGTGGCATAGTAGTAAAGAGACGACTATACTAAAATTTTTCCCCGTAAAAGTCTAGTATCATCATCCCTCCTTTTGTGTTTTAGGGTGACAGAATGCAATGCAGAAATCAGTGAAATTCGAAGGAAGCGAGACACCGACTTGAAGGAATTAGAAGCTGCCACCAAAGAATTGGCTTCTATGAGTAATGCTGAAAAACAGAGGATTGTCATGCAGATTTCTTCGGTCCAAACGGAACTGAAACGAACCATGGATGAAAGGTATTCTTGATTATTATTCGAGTACGATACGAATTATGCACTTACGTAAAATACATTAGTACCTACGCAGTAGGCACTTTTAAAACGTTCATTAATCGCATTTTAATTGAATGGCGTAAGAAAATCAGTCGAAAATTAAGATCATTATCTAGCAACAAAAAAAATTATGCAACCGGTAATGCGATTTTTTTCTTATTTTTTAGGGATTTGAAACTGAAGCAATCTACAGTCAATCGGTTAGAAGAAATCGAAGCTGAAGTCAAATTAGAATCGAGACAAAGGTTAGAAAATGAGAAGGAAATGAGGGCAAGTTTAGAAACATCCAACAACAAGGTTAAATTATACACAGACGAATGTACTGAAGCTTCACGACAAATGTTATCAACCGAAATTGAAACACTACGGACCCGAATTCAAGAAGTTAACGAAACCACCAACGACTTGGAAATTCAATTTGCAGAATTGCAAACTGAAAGCAAAGATCAAATGACTAAGAGTGGCAAAGAAGCCGAAGGCAGAGAGAAATTATTAGAGGCCAAAATTGAAGACCTCAGCGACCGATTAAGATTAGGAATGGGTAAATTGCAACAAGCCATTGGTGAATCAAGTGCATCAGTAAAGGGAAAATTGGCAACTATTGATGTAAGTCTGAAAGTCCCTTGGGAAACAAAGGGTATGAAAAGGTACCTTCCTACTTTCTTTTTGTTTCAGTCCACCAAAATCCAATTGGAAGACGCTGAGGGTCTTCGAGAGAAAATCCGCGGTGAGATGAACCATTTAGAAAGCCAATTGGTTCACCTTGGTAGTCGACTTGATGGACAGCAAAGTGTAATTGAAAAGCAACTACGCACGGTAACTTTCTAATATCGTTGATCAGTATCTGGAGAATTTATAGAAAAAACATTTTTTGTAGCATCAACAACAAGGAGAAGAGGCTTCAACAATCTTGGGAGATAAATTGCAACAAAAAATGGATTCAGTAGCATTTTCTCAAGAACGGATGAAAAGGCAATTGGATGATTTACAAGATAGAACTCAGGTAAATCCAGAAATAATAGACAGAGAGATTTGGGCAGTGGAGCTAAATATATTTATTTTTCTTCAGGGGGCCCCAACGGAGATATTTGATATGAGAGAGCGCATGATGGTAAGATTTAGCCAGAAATGTACTCGATGTGAGTGTAAGCAGATCCCTTGAGAAAATAACATCTTTTTCCAGGACATAGAAAGAGACTTCAAAGCCACCAACAAAGAAAAGAAAATTACAAATGAGCGCCTGGAGACTTTAGAAACTGACGTCAATCATATTATGGGACGAGGAGAAACTAGTGGTATTTCTGGTATTCCTACACTTAACCGATTGTTGACTGAGTTAGATGAAACCAAGGGAAGTCATACCAAATTGTCCAATGAATTTGATGAATTCAAAAAAAGTACTACGGACAAATTAGCTGAGGAGGCCGAAAAGAGAGACATTGAAGTGGAAAAACTTCATCAAGGCCAGGTAAGGTCTGAAAAGCGCACCAAAGCTTTGAAAGAACGAGTCAAGAAAATGATGATGCCATCAGCAGCCGCTACTGCAGGTCCCGATCCCGATGAGATCTTTGAGGATGAAGACGAAGAAAATGAGTAAAGATTGAAATAAATGTATTTTTTTCTTGAATAGAATACTTTTCTTAGGAGATTTTGCAAGAATCTCGGCGTAACAAAGCTAATGAACTACGACGTTGTTTCGGTGTAGCTCCATTAGATTTTGCCTGAGAATTCTTTTTGCTAGATGTCGTGGAAGTAAAAACTTCATCGGATTCTTCGTCCACATTTTTCAACTTTTGTATGGGGGGAGCAGCGGGCAAACTTTGTCTTCTTTTGAGTCCATATTCCTCCGAGTGGGCTAATTTTTGATGCATCATCAAGTAGGGCAAATGTCGGGCGACAGCCTCCGAATTCATAGCTTGAGTAATGGACCCTCGTCGGACGGGTCGGACAGAAACATCAAATCGGCTTTTAGCTTGGTTGAGGAGTTCTTTGAAAATCTTGTTGATATTGATGCGGTCTTTTGCTGAGCATTGGACGTAGCCATTTTCCCAGTCAAAGATTGCCGTAGCTTCTAAGCTTTCGTGAGGCAAACCTTTGTCTACCGGCAGATCAGATTTGTTGGCCACAATCACGATTGGGCAGTCTGGATCCTAGAGGGAGTAGTAAAAGATCTAATCTTAGCTCGTACTATCTGATTGGCAGCTTATAGTTCGACCTTTGAAGGCTTTGAAGGCCTAAGTAGATTAAATTGACCCTTAACAAGACTGAAAACGAATTTCAGTGCTGACCGCGAGTATGCTAAGCCTCGCGGCTCTAGAAGTCGACAAGTTTATGAAAATGGTGAAATTCTACATTTACTTGGGCAACACTGAAATCAAACAAATTTTCAACTTCTAGGACCGCGGAGCACCATAGCATGCTCGCGGTCAAAAATATGTCTACGAAGGAGGAAAATTACACTTCCACTTGCGTGCGTTACTCGTAAGTGATCATAAACTGAAAGCACTTGACACGTACCTACTTATAAATGGTACTTGACAAGAGTAGCGCAAGGGCATGTGTAATTTTCCCCTTTTTCCCCAATACAGTTGAAAGTAAAGTGTATCTGGTGTTGCAACTGAACTGAAAGCCTTTCTCGTGATTCTTGACCTATTGGACTCAAGTACTTTGACACGTGCTACAGTTACAGACACAATGAATACATCTTTAGTAAGTATAAGTAAGCAACACGAGGAATCCATATCAACGCTCTAATCGCTTTTGAAGCTTCTATTTTTATTCTTTTTTAATGATGTAGTATTTACCTTTGCTTCAATGACCATATCCCGTAATTTTTCCACTTCAGCCCACGTTTCCGCCGACTCCAAACTGAAAACCAAGAGAAAAGCATCGGCAGAAGCCAAGCTGACATTCCTCATCCCGGGAAATTCATAGACAAAACCACCACCCACGTCTTGGATATCAAAATTGACGGTCAAACCATTTGCATCTTCAAATTCACCTCTATACATATCATCCATGGTTTCTGTATGAACTGGACTAAATTGGTCATACAGAAATTGTCTGACAATGGAAGTCTTGCCCGTTTTGCTAGCGCCTAAGACTAATATTCTGTAAGTGGATTTGGTGGGGAGCTCGTGCATTCCTTGGCCTAAAAATCATGAAATTCGTCAGCTTTTATTGTGCCAAACACCGTAGAAAATTGTACCTGAGCTGTTAGAAGAATCCGTTGAATCCACACTCCGATTCATAGACCTTGACCTGCGGCCTAAAATGGGTGTCGTATTCCGATTGTTCATTATGATCCTTGACTGATCAAATTGGCACTCTTCGTCCTCTTCCAAAGTCTCTTGGGAGATACTTGTGGATGACGAATTAGCCAAATATCTTCGGAATAAACGGAGATTGTTGGAGGATTTTCGAGTCATAGTAAATTTTACAGGCAAGCAAACTATAGGACGAAAGAAAGAAGAAATGCAACTACCAAATTCATGCAGCATAAAAAAGCCAAAGAAAGCAAGCGAAAAATGTATTTGTACTAAGTTGGAAAGATTTAAAATATGTAGTACTTACCTCGTAGGTAGACGAGTTGACTTGTCTGGTGGAGACCAGCTTCTGCTGAGATTGTAAAGGGGCCTCAGCTAAATGGTTCCCTCTCTTGACTTGCTCTCTTGAGGCTAGAGCGACGCTCGAGCGGCGCTTGTACTTCTCTCTTGATGCTTTTTTCCCCTCGCGATCGCATAGTATGTATACTGACTGGGAGTAATAATTTATTTCTTGGAATTCACGATTTTTGGAGAAAATGTAATCCAATTTGTTGCTTACTTTAGTACATGATACAAATCTTATCATCCTGTTTGGATAAAACTTTTGAAAAGCAAAAGACCACTCATGCTTTCTATTCTAAATATGGATTAGGTTTGATAAATTCCAATTAAGCTTTTTTAAGCTTATTAAAAAAAAGTACATAAACGGCCTCTTTGTTTCGGAAAAATGTATTAGAAATTTGGATACACGGGATACAGCATGGATACAATGCAAGTACCAAAAGGTGTCTACTTAGATTCTTCAATGAATTTGTTCTATCCTCAAGGGGCCAAAATGACTGATGGATTCCCTGAAGACTTGAGACCTGTTTTACATCCACATTGGGAAACTTTTCCACCTCAAAATCCTTTAATCCTTTACTGTTTTGGAATCTTTTTAATGACTTTATCCGTGATTTGCAGTGTAATCAATTCCTTGGTTTTCTATGTATTTGTAACTGCAAAATCCTTGAGAACACCTGTAAGTATATGGTATTCGACCAACCAAATACATTGGGATAAAGAATTAGGTACCTACTTACATACAATTTTGGTACATTTTTCAGTCAAATATTTTCACGGTGAATTTAGCTTTATCTGATTTTTTGATGATGTTAACTCATTGCCCATGGACTTCTGCCAGTATTTTCCTCTCGAAATTCTTTTTATGGGGCAAGTATGGATGTTATTTGTATGCTTGTCTGGGTGGTATTTTTGGTACTGCTTCAATCCTTACAATGGTAGCCATCGGTTATGATCGGTATAATGTTATCGTCAAAGGGATTACTGGTCAAAAGATCACTGTAGTGAAAGCCTCGATTGTGGTTGCGTTCATCTGGATTTATGCGATTTTATCCGCCTGTCCTCCATTTTTCTCCCAGTGGGGAGGGTACAGCCTGGAAGGGTTGCTTTACACTTGTACGTATGATTACTTGACTGAAGATTGGAACCATCAATCCTTTATCTTGTTCACTTTCATCAACCATTGGTTCTTGCCAATGCTATTCATTGTGTACTTTTACTCTAAAATTACGAAAGCAGTAATTGCCCATGAAACTGGTTTGAAGGCTCAAGCCAAGAAAATGGGCTTACAGAGCATCAGATATGAGGTAAGAAATCATATTTGTTACTTACAAGTTATTTCTATTTCTTTATTTTTTTTACTTTTTTAAGGATTCCGACAAAGATAGCGCAGAAATACGTATCGCAAAAGTGGCTACAACCAACGTCTTGATATGGGCAACTGCATGGACTCCCTATGCCATGATTTGCTTGATTGGTTGCTTTGGAAACAGATCCGTTATTACTCCTTTAGTATCGCAAATTCCTGCATTTTTTGCGAAAGCGGCATCTTGCTTCAATCCGATGGTTTTTGCTATGAGTCATCCAAAAATTCGTCAAGCTATGGCTTTAAAATTACCTTGCTTGGGGATCAAAGAAGATATAGCCAAACCTGATGAATCAATTGACGTTGAAACAGCCTTGGAATCAAAATGAAATGTTAATCGTTTTTAGTCATTTTAGACTGTAGTAAAATACATTTGAAACGTTGCTTTCAAGTATTATGTCAACACCTTGACACTGCATGTCAAACCTCGTGTGCCCTTTGACTATCATCTACTATATTTACTTAGCAGTGCAGTGGTTCAATACTTTTAGTCGTGACGTAGCTTTCATGAGAACACAAGTCTCAAAAAGGAAAGCAATTTTAAAAGTAGCAAAGCAGGTGCTACGAAAATAGAGGTCGCACTATTGCGTATCTGCCGTATTGTGTTACATTAAGAAACATCTGTTCTGGTAAAAAGACTCTTATCAATAAGACACTCGATTGAGAAATCACGAGGAAGATCTCTCATCCTCCTATGAGATACGTAGTGTTAGCGGACCCTCGCACTGAAGCAACAATTTTATAGTTGTCCTCAGATTAACAACATCATCCTTGAACAGTTGAACACGAGTTCGTACGCCTTTTGCCCCCTCTGCTGCTACTACTGCACTGTTGACTCTCCAGAAGTGTTGCTTAGAAAACATAAACAACGACGACAAAGATGTCCATGGAGAAGTTGGCCGTAGTTATTTTAGCTGGACTTTGCCTTTGCAAAAATCTACATGACAGTATACCTCATTTTTATGGTATCTATGTGGTATCAGCTGTGGAAAAACGCTATGATGACATCATTGGTGCCACTGCTGTTTTGCCAGAAGCCAAAATTCGTAATCCAGAGATGGTGCCATTCTTTCAGGAACTGGAATTGGTGATACCTAAGCTGAAAGAAATAAACGAACAAATTTTGGAATTGTCTAGGTAAAGTGTTATCTAAAACTTTTTTCTTTTGCTTGTGATGCGTTGTGTCTGGTTGTTACCTCATCAAGGTCTCTAATACCCTAAGGCTTTGCTGCGGTAATCAAAAAGGCCTTTAGTAGCTTTTATTTCCTGACAAAATCCCTGGAAGCTTTTAGGCCTTCTTTTTTGCAACCTAATTTAATATCTATCCTTGGCCTTGCAGATCTGCTATCCCATTAATGGCTGTGGAGTTGATGTTGAATATTTGGGACTCTATTTTATGTTTCCTTACCCTCTTTGGCTTGTTAAAGCATTCTAGAAACGCGTTCAAATGGTTGATTGGGATGATGGTTTTGGATGCTTTGATTATTGGAATAAATTTTGGAGGTCTGTACATTTATGGTGAACATCCAAACAAGTTCTTGATGTCTGTTTATGCCACGGAAGAATTTGAAGATACTGTCAATCCCCAATTTTTTCTGACATTAATTCATGACAGATTCAATATCTTTTTGAAAGACATCTATCCTTATCCAAATTCTTTTTTTGCGGTGATACTGAATGTCGTGATATGGTATAATATGTTCTGGATGATTCCACCGGAATCCGCCAAAAAAGCTTCAAAAAGGCCAAAATCGAACAAGAATAATACTGCAGAAAACAGCAACAATATTGTGGTTGATCCTTCTTGGTTTTTCCATTCGTGTTTGTATGGACATAAAGACAATTTGAAAAAGATCTTGGACAAGTCTGAGAAAGTGGACATCAACCCAAACTTGGCTACAATTGATGGAGAAACACCTATGCATTTGGCAATCTTGGGCAATCATTTGCCTATTATTCAAGTCCTGGTTTCGAGGTACAAGAAGGAACTGAATTTGTCCATTCGCAACAAAAAAGGATTGAATGTTATGGATGCAGCAGTGGAAATGAAACGAACAACCATTTTGAAACTGTTATTGAGACATTGGAAACCTGAAATGTCAACCTTGATTTTAGCCATTGAAGACCATCAAAGTGAAGTGGTGCCCCAACTGATGGAAAAACTGAAAAAATATTTCAATTTGGAATTGACTGTACCCATCAAAAGATACTTGGATCTGTCTAAAGAACTGGAATTGAAAAACGTTTCCAAAGATAGGAAAGCCATTTGCAAAACCAATTTAGAGGTGTACAAGAAAAATATCGTTTCTCAATTGAGGAAATTGACAGGCAAATTACCTAAGAATGATGATGAAGATGATGACACTGAAGACCAACCTAAAGTCCAAACTAACACTGAAGATCTGCTAAGTGAATTTGATTGTCCTGTTTGCTTTGAACTGATGTCTGCACCCAAAAGAATTTTCTCTTGTTCCAATGACCATTACATTTGTTCTCTCTGTTTAACGGATCCAAAGATTATGATATGCCCTCAATGTAGGGAAGATTTTAAAGTTCTGAAACCTCATGTTAGGCATACCTCTGAACAAATTCTTGCCAGATTGTTGCAAAAATGAAATATGTTAATAAAGCTTATCCACATTCTTTGAAAATTACTCAAAATGTCGCATTTGAATTTTGGCATTTTACACCAATTTTTGTCCTATTAAAACTGACCTGTCTGGTAACACTGTTTGACCGCAAGCTTCAGGTTTTCAAAAACTCGCCAAATTGGTCCATTTTTGGCATTTTTAATTAACTTTTGTCCACTCAAAATGTAAACGTAGCTCGCTTCGCTCGCAGTGTTGAATGAGGCTTTTTCTGTGAATTTCAAACACCGTGATATATGTAGGTGATTTATTTGCCTATTTCATCTGGATGATCCAGATTCCGGATTCTAATCTATGTACCTATGCATTGTACACAGCAACCCAATAATCTTCAAAACAACGTCATCACATTATCAGACATTATAGATTACAGTTCTATGATCAGCACAGTAGGTCTGTCTCATTCTTGACCATGAAAATCACGAAGCTGACTGGATTACTATTGACGTGTTTTGCCTTTCTTGTTAAAGGAGAAGATCCTGTTCTTGTCATCCTGGGAGGATCAGATAATGATCATTCCACACTAAATACATCCCTAATTGTTGGCTTACAGAATGACTATGAATGTACCATTGGTGACCTACCAGATCGCACATTTGGAGCAATAGGAGGAATAATTGATTCACAAATGATTTATTGTGGTGGATGGAAGGGTTACCAAATAACTATTGATGATTGCTCCTACTATGATCCGGATTTGAATCGTTGGGTTGAAACTGATTCTGAACATGACATGCAAGCTAGCAGATACTGGGCTGGATACGCAAGTACTGATCATGGATTGCTTGTCACTGGAGGTTACAAGGATCCATCCATGTGCAACAGAAACACAGCAGAATACTTATCCAAAGCTAATGGAACATGGGAATACCTTCCAGATGTCCCATTCTACTCCCAAAACTCATGTTTGGTTCAATTGAATCGTACCCATACTTTACATATTGGTGGATATCCAGATACTGAATGTGTAGTTTCGTCTGATCCTACTAATAGAGTCTTGGCTTTCAATTGGGATACAAAAGAATGGTCTGAAATGGAACCGATGAAAGAAAATCGTCTTGGTGCAATGTGTGCGCGTCTAAACGATGGTAAAGTTATTGTCACTGGAGGTTCAAATGTTCATAGATTGAAGTCAACAGAAATATTCGATCCATTAACTCAGACATGGACATCCGGACCAGATATGCCTCTTTATTGGTCTCAAGGCAAACTAGTAAGTTACGGTGAAGGTGCATTATTAGTCAACGGATTTACCCAAACTGATCCGGATGATCAAGATTCTTCTAAAAAGGAAGATACAATATTACTATTTGAATACAATGAATGGAATGAATTTCCCAAGAAACTTCCCTATCCAAGAGCTAACGCAGTAGTGTTCATAGCTGATAAAGATTCATTAGCTAAAAATTGTAAAATTACTCGAAATTCGTCATCAAAATCACAAACATTTTTATCAGTGATTTTCTTTTGTTTGACTTCATTGCTTTTGACAAAATAAAGAAACACTATTCGAAAAGTAAAATTTTGTCCAAAAATTCAATTTTGACAAAATCCCAACATTTTCACGAGTTTTTCACCCAAAATTTTTTGACAATTTTTCTCGTGAAATCAAAGTAAAGTTGTCAACAGCTTAAAAGTCCAAAACCACAACATTTTGACGAGTTTTTCACCCAAAAAATCGACAATTTTCACGGGAAATCAAAGTTGAATTTTGGGACAAAAATGAAGATTTCGAACAGAATGAAATACGGATGATAACCATGGTAACCATATCTTCATTTCCAATTTTGTCTAAAAGGTGACGCTGACGTCGTTAACACGCCCACCCCAAAAAGCGCCCTCTATAAAAATTTCGTCAACAAGCCGCTCCCTCCCCAAAGCAAGCGGGCGAGCGTCAACTCAGCAATTTCCCTACCATTTCGCCCTCGTCTCTTCTGTGCTTCCGCGCTAGGCACAAAACAAATTCCGAAAGGTTGGGAGTCAGCTTGAAATTCAGGAATTCAGGATACTCGCTTACTTCATCATCAGATTGCCCAATGGCCTCGAAAAAGGGGGCGGCCTCGCCCTCCCTACACAAAGTGATCATGGTGGGGTCTGGAGGTGTGGGCAAATCTGCCCTGACTTTACAATTTATGTACGACGAATTTGTGGAAGATTATGAGCCAACCAAGGCCGACTCGTACCGAAAAAAGGTCGTCTTGGATGGTGAAGAGGTACAGATTGACATCTTGGACACGGCGGGTCAAGAAGATTATGCAGCAATTAGGGACAACTACTTTCGAAGTGGCGAAGGCTTCCTTTGTGTATTTTCGATAACTGAAGACGACAGTTTCCAAGTAAGAAATTTTTTTGGTCAAAATATGAGTCATAATTTTGATGGTGATTTGTGAAATTTTGTGTTTCTAAAAATCTCGTCTACCTAATTGCAAAGTCACTTGGCTATGCTGTGACCTAAACAGTTTGATGAGTAATTTTTCATAACGTGAGTGAAATTATAGTTGGACTCTACGCTTATTTTTAAAGCTGATTATGCGATTTTTAAAAGACGTCACACTTATAAAGGATGGTCTAGCTTTGTTGATGTATTTTGACATGGCAAACGTGTATCTCCCTTCGCTTCGCTTCGCTTTGCTTGCATTGAATTTCTTTTTAAAAAGATGTTTTGCTGCTTTTCAAATTTTTTGATTTGTGACATCATCATTCATCAAGTTTTATATGAAAAATACGCTAGGTAGATAAGAGAGCAATATTTGCCTAAAGATCAACATATAGGTACTCGTCACAAGTGTTTTTCGTAGAAGAAAAATCAATGAATCCTTCCCTAGAAGTAATGAAAGTGTTTTGACCCAAATGAAAGCATTATCTGGATAATTTATTCATGAAATTTCGTCGTTGCTCTTTGTGGCTTACTAACAATAGGTGTATACGCCATTGTTTAGCTACTTTATGAAAAAAGTATGTAGACAAAAGACTTCTTCAAAGGTCTACTAAAAAGGGGATGAAAAATTGACATGCACGCAAACTACTTTCTATCAAGTGTGCGTTTGCGTGATTGTACACTTTATTGACTAATCTGTCACAAAAAAGCGTAACACAAAGGAAAAACTAAAATTACTCAGATGTAAATATTGAATGCTTCAGGGTCACCTCTGTTTCCTGTCAGATAATTGGTGAAATTGTTTCAACGAAATTTTCTATCCGATTTTTACTTACTTCTATTCTTTTCAGGCAACACAAGAATTCCGAGAACAAATTCTACGAGTCAAGGGAGACGATACGATCCCCTTTATTCTAGTTGGCAACAAAAGTGACCTCACTGACCGGCGCGCAGTGCCCATACAAAATGCCCGAGCGCAATCAGACGATTGGAAAGTTCCTTACGTGGAGACGTCGGCAAAAACACGGGAAAACGTGGACAAAGTTTTCTTTGATTTGATGCGAGAAATCCGAGCGAGAAAAATGGACACAGAAGGCAATAATCCTGAAAAGAAGGGGAAAAGTACACGCAAAAAAATCAAATGTACGATTCTATAGTAGTTTCCTGTTCTCGCTGCTTTAAAAAAAGAATTTACCTACCCGCAATAATGCTGCGAGAAATCATTTAAAAGAAAAGTGTGATACAAATCGTTTTATGCTCACTTTTGATTTAGTACATTGAAATCATCGCGATATTTCGCACGCGATTGATTTTCCTGATCCTCCCGAATGTGTCACAAGTCTGTCTCTCTGCTGCTGCTGCCGATAGCGGGGTTCGAACCCCCGTAACGTACATTGCAAGCTATTCCCGAAAAATGCACTTTTATGACCAAAATATCTTATTCAACAACGCAACGCTTTTTTCTTAATTTTTTTAATTATATTTGTTTCTTTTTCCCTCCATCAACTGAGATTTTCAAGGATGTGAAATGAGTGAATCTTTACGGTTTGTTTCAATGCGAGTAAATGCAGATGCCTTTTTTCTGAGAAAATAAATTGATATTGTGCTGAATTATAATTTCCTTTGAGACGAAATTCCCTGCTGATTTCATTATAAAATTCAATTTAGCTTCTATTATCCCTTTTATCCGCAACCGAACTTGAAGCTCACCTTGTAAGGAAAATCATTTTTGTCATCTATCATTCTAAATTACCCTAATTGCTTATTTACCCAATCATCAGCGAATACCTGCCATTCTCGATCAATAACCTCCGCCTCTATTCGACGTTAATCACATCAACAAACATGCTATACGCGCTATATAATAATGTACCATTATTATCCACTACATATACATGCAGTAGTACTCTCAGCTTTTAGCCCCACTGAGAGTACTGAGAGCGCCCTACAAACAAATGTGTGTTTTTTCGCGCGACAGCTGCTTTAATTAAAGCTAGCGCGTTACTCAAAAGAGAAGAGAAGACAAATGACTTACTGGATTTGAAGTAACGTTTCAGATCAAAACAGTTGTTCACAACAACCACCTGGAAGTAAGTCTGAAAAAGATTTGAAACAAAAAAGAGAAGAACAAAAGATTCTATTTTGAAGACAAAGCAAAATTTTGGTTTCATATTCGAAGATTTACATTTGGAGGTAAGACTGCTTTGCTTTGATTTATTCAAATCAGATTTTGAACTGACGTAAAAGTGTCAAAAAGCAACATGAGTCATCTAATGAACTTCAGTGGAACTCTAAATTGATTGTAATCATGCATTTTTTTAGATAAGACATTTGAGATACTGTATAAAAACCAGAAAACTCATGAATGACCTTGTTTGTTATATCAAAAATCTCGAACTGAAAGGAGTGGTACAAAGCAAGTGAAGAAAAAAATTAGGCGTAATTTTGTGACGAAGACCTTTTTCAACACCTGTTTATTTCAACAGTGAGTGAGACGTTCCTTACTTTTTTGACAACCCTATAAAATTCCATTTTGGTTAGATGAATTCAAAACGAGTCTTAGAATTATGAATAGAATGGTCAAACTAGTTCTTTCTAGGCTAGAAAATGCTGCAAATGCAAAAACTGTTGAAGCTCACTTAATTTATGCATAAAGGGAACTGGGAAGCAATTTAGGGAGGAAAAGATTGCTGTTTCGCAGTAGTAGAGGATTTGCAAGTCAAATATGAAGAGAGCTATATCCCAAAACATAAAGGGCAGCAGCAGCAAAGTTAAGTTTTTGGTGGTCATATCGCATTACAATAACTTCTAGGATTTCCTTTGAGTGCTTTTTTGTTTCAAGATTACTTGGGAATTTTATGCAGAAAATTCTCACTCTTTATCCTAATTTACAAACGAATTTTTTTGGGGAATTTAGGTTGAAGGAAATGGCCAATAAAAATCGTTTTGAAGTAGAATTATCGATTTTACAAAATTGATGAAACAGTTTTCCTGTCTTATTTTCTTTCGGTTTTTTTTTTCTATAGTGCGAAAATGCACTTTTTTCTTCGTTTGTATCCAATATTTTCTAGAAAACCAGGAGGTGTTCTTTTTGCATCCTTACAAGTAAGAAGATTGACAAAACTTCTTGTTTCTCATGGTCAAAAAAAAAATCCTTTCTGGCAAAGTGTCAAAACTTTGTTTTGCTTCTGACCAGATTATTTTTCCGTGAAAAAGGTAGGAAATATTGTGTTTGAAAAGTTCTTTGAGGATGGAAGTAAGCTACCTACCTATTTTCTTTTCTGCTGGTTCTATAATTGAATCTGGTATCGAAAAAGTCCCTCTGCCAATTCCCTAAAGAAGCTTTGAGCAACTTTCGTCCAAAAGTTATCGAAAGTCAACATCATATTTTTCCACATAGACTTCTTTCAATCAAGACATAAAAATAAGACATAAAAACTATATTTTTGGGTTAGATAATACAATAATAATACATGCAGAAAACATAGCATACAGGATACTAGTTTTGTTTGATAGGAACATTAGTGACACTTGTTTTATCTTCCAATGCCAATTTTGGTGCAGTGATCATGAGCACTCCATCAGAACTCAAGTTGGAAGTCACAGTTTCATCCTGACATCCTTGAGGCAGGGTATACTTGCGTACAAATCTTCTTGACACCAATTTAGATCCATCTTCAGCTTTCTCTTCATGATTAGCTTCAACGGTCAACTGTCCATTTACAACGTTGATTTTGAGTTCATCAGGTCGGTACAAACTGGTGTCCAAACTGACTTGAAATTGCTTTGGATCCTCCTTGACTGCAATTTGTTGCTCCTCATCCTTGAACATATCTTTGCATCTTTGATCATTGAACAGCGATGGAAGTCTCATCAGCCTCCTTTGAGGGAACAAAAATCCAGGTACCTAAAAATAATTTTGAAATTAAAGAAAATTGGAAAAATTAGGCCAAAATTACCTTGATATCTTCAGGAATTGGTTCGGGAGTTTTAGCCTCAAAATGTTTCAATTGTTGATCAAACTTTTGCCAAATACTTCTTGTTTCAGCCATCATATCGTCATGAATCTTGGAAAAATCATCCCAATTGGTTGAAAAGAATGGATCTTGCCAAAATAGGTCTCGCAAAGTGATGGGAACATGATTCTTATTCTCCATTTCGTAGCTTTTGTAGTAGTTTCTTAGGCGAATTTGTAAGTTAATCTGGGTTGAGAAATCCGTTTCTTCTGCCCTTTATATTGGTGTGAAAATATCATTTTAGAAAGCTACTGATGCTTCTAGAAAGCATCCTAGAATAACAACATTGCGTCATTTTTACTATTATTACTTTGCTAGAATCTTCTCATCCTTTCTAAAAAAAAATTAAAGTGTGTCTAGAACAAATGGCCTCCTCGGCCTCGCGGCCTCGGCCTTGATCACCGTCGTTGCTAAGAGTACATTCTATCGAAAGTGGATAGTATTCACGTCGTTGAGTGGATTACAGATGATATTCTGAAAGGAGAAGGAGGAGAATCAATTACTTTAGAGATCATCTAGAATGCATTGATCAAATGAAAGCAGCAGTTCGGCCTCCTCGTCAGTTTTCTCCTGATATTGAAAGTGGAGACACAGTGATTGAAAACCAACGAAAGTCGCTGCTGTATTACATTTGTATTACACATAATGTATTACAGTTGTGCATGTAGTGTTCCATCAATTCTATGGCACTTTGCGTTTCATGTTATACATTGTACTTGTCAGTAAGTACAAACCATTTCTATGGTTTTGTCCTTCCCCACAGCTCAGTAATTATTTGTTTGCTTGACTGCATAGTAATTGTTGTTTTTCCTTTTATTTTCTAGTGATGCGTCTACTGTCGAAGTATCTTCGTCTTTGCTGAATGTATTGCACTTCTGAGGACTCCTCTGAGAAGAGAAAGCCTTGCCACTCAGTCATGTTTTGGGTTCCACAGATGCCAACATGAGGTCTACGCTGCATTCCCTCGCTGAAGGTCCTCCTATCTGTTATCTCCATTTCCTCCTGATCATAGTCAGTCCGGGTCATCCCAATTGATAAGAAATTGAGTAAACAAGACAAGGACAAAACATGGAAGTGGAAACAAAGCGAAGTGTTGCGGACTACTTTGTGGTTGCGGGATTGCCCAAAGAAAACCCGCAATTATTAGACGACTTTTCATTGGAAGCCAATTTGAAGCCGAGTGCCTATCAAGATCCCATTACCGATGTGACGGTGATAATACCGGCATTAGGTGAAAACACACCGGATCATTACGAAAAAGTGGAATTTACACCTGGTGGACATTCAGCAGATTTGAATTCGGGTTCATTTCGCGCCAATGAAGTTTTCATTTGTTATAGGCGTTCACGAGAACGCCCTCCTTTACTTGACATTGGCGTCTTGTATGATGGAAAAGAACGTGTGGCTCCGGACTCGCAAATTGTGGAATTCACCCCATATAATCATAGTGCTAATGTCAACAATGCGCAAAATAGCGCTGTATACTTGACCTATAGGTATGTCATGAATTTTGACTCCCTACATTTTGACGAAAAAAAAACAAAAAATACAATTCGTTTAATTTCAGGCGAGCAACGGAAGTTAGTCCACCCAACGAAAAAGTTGTGATGGACCTTCAAGTGATAGTCACGACCAAAGGGGACACAATACCCCACGGGTTCAAACGCATAGACAAATCCCTCAACAAGGGCATGGTAGGCTCAGACGTCTTCTTGTGCTACAAAAAGTCCATGAACCGACCCGACCTGATTTCATACAAACCTGGTCTACTAAGTCGGTTGCCCATCAAAAACGTGCCCGCATATAGCCTGGAAGACAACGTGTCCTTATTTTGTATGCCCATGGGTGCGACACTAGAATGTTGGCCTGCCGTATCGTCTAGACCCGCGGCCGTCAAGTCAACCTTTGTTTTGACCTTGGCTTCCAGAGAAAAAGTCTATGGGACGGCCATAACCTTTTATGAGGAATACGACGAGGACTTGTTGACTGAAGACCAGAAAAAGATGCTCAATTTGAAAAAGTGGAGTCGAAAAAGTGACCGAAAAATCTTGGCCAACAAGGCCATTTGTTTACTCTCTCGGTGGCCTTTTTTTGAAGCTTTCAAATCCTTTTTGTTCTTTTTACACAAAAGACAATTAATGGGTCCATTTGATGTTCCTTTGGAACGATTTGTGAGTCATTTCCTATTCGATGTCCCCTTTCCCAGTCCCGAAAGACCTCGGATTTTAGTGCAGTTAAGCGAAGAAGACAAAATTGCCTTATTCCAACCTGAGGAATTGCCTTTGCCCCGATCCGGAGCTTCTTTTAGGCACCTTCTAGCCTGTTTAGGACCAGACAATTGCTTGATGGTTTTGCTGTTAGCACTGACTGAACAGACCATATTGATCCATTCCTTTCGCCCCGATGTCCTCACTTCGGTGGCTGAGGCTGTGATGCAAATCATTTTCCCCTTTTATTGGCAGTGTCCTTACATTCCTTTGTGTCCCATTGGCATGTCGAATTACCTGGCAGCGCCTTTGCCCGTGGTGATGGGGTTAGACTCGAGGTTCTTTGATCTCTATGATCAGCCGGACAATGTCAACGCCATTGATTTGGACACCAATACCGTCACTTTGGCCACTAGTCTAAAAGACTCTTTCAACATCAAGTTACTTCCTAAAAAGTCGTCAAAACAACTCCGATCCACCCTGGAAATTCTTTTAGAAAAACTTGCCAATCAAGTCAAATTGGCTCGCGAATTAGAAGCGCATAATGATGAAACGATCGATTTTGTCTTCAAAATGAAGAAACCGGAAATGATGTTGGAACAAGAAATCCGTGAAGCTTTTCTCCTATTCATGGTCCAGATTCTGAGTGGCTACAAATCATTTTTACTTCCTATTACTAGTGCACCCAAAGTGGGTGCAACGGATGTCAACAATTTATTTGACCAAAATTCATTTTTGAATTCACGTGACAAAAACTACGCTAAATTCTACCATTTACTAATGCAAACACAAATGTTTACTAAATTCATTGAGGAACGATCATTTGTATCGGATACAAACACTGCCTTAGCCTTTTTTGACGAGTGCATGGAGCATCCGGATCGCCGATTTCTTGAACTAGATTTCCCCGATTCGGATCGCACAGTCTTCATTATGCCACCAGACACATCAGGTCTACCGGAAAACCAAGAATACAAAAGTGAAAAATTCGAAGAATTGAATCCGGATCTCTTCGATGACAAGAGTGACAATCACGAAGTTGACACTACTGTAGTCAATGAGAATCTGGGGATTTTCGCCACACCTGTCTCAGCCATCGCCAGAAGGACAAAACAAGAGGTCAAAAGTGCCCAAAAAAGTGCGAAAAAAGTAGTGGATCAGCCATTCATGTGGGCCAAATGTTTGGTCAACACTTCCTACTCCTTATGGTTCATTCATTTGCCGGCCTTTATGAACTCCAATAAGGCCATCACAGAAATGAAAGCTCTGAAATTAGCCATTGTGATCCTTCAACGAATGCGAAGATTACGTCTGTACCCCATAGAAGAGATTTGTTTTAGGGTAGCATTACAATTATGCGGGGTGTACCACCAACCCCAGATGGCCATGGAGGTCATGAACGAAATGAACTTGATGGGAATGAGTCCAAATGCCGTGACTTACGGGCATTACAACAAAGCCGTTTTAGAATCTGTCTGGCCTCAACCGGAAGAGCCTTCAAAGGCTTCAAAATTGTGGGGAAAATTAATGTTGACTTTGGAAATTGTCCGGAGGTTTCGCCAATGTGGACGTGATGCCCAAACTGTAAATTCGTTAAAACGAGAAAGACAATTACAAGAACAGCAACAGCAGCAGAAAAATGGACACGAAAAAGAAGGCTCTAAAAATGAATTAGATAATTTGTCGAGGTCATCTCAAGATAGTCAATTGTCCAAACAGTCCAAACCTGAAGTTCCAGAAGTTTCAGATACACCTGTCACAGCACCAAAAAGGTACACTGATATTCGTGGACGTTTTTCCAATCTCTTGGGAGGAGGATCCGGATCGACAACAGGAACACCTAACAAAAATGTTAATCGAGTTTTGTTTCAAAAAGATGGTCAGAATAGTGATACCAATTCTGAGAATGATAACAACGAAGGCATTGAGCCTATCAAAAGTCGATCGACTTCTATTGATTCATCAGAAACGGATATGGGAATGATGATGGGCGAAGCTGTGACCAAAGATGACTTGAAGTTGCCTCTGCCCACGGTCAAGGAAAATGAAATCAAGACGGATTTTTTGACACCACCGGAAATGAAAAAGGTGGCGAGCGCGACTTCCATTAAATTGATGGGTGTACCTGTGACAGAAGCTGATCCCTTGGGAGCTTTGAGTGCAAACACTTCACCAACGATGCAAAAATCCGCTACAGCTAGTGAACTTCTAGTCAATAATAAGAGGCCAAGTTTACAAGAAAATATCTTGGGTAAGTTTTTTAGCCTTAATTGATGGTAAAAGGAACCACGCATGCGTTGTTAGATCGAGGACAGGGATTTGAAGGAAAGTCGTGAGTTGGTCTTGTCGACTGGATGGCGAGTGATGTTTTCTTTAATAATCCAAGAGAGCGCCACAGTGCCATATGTTACTGTAAAGCAACTCTTTTGTTAAAATGGAAATAACATATTCTGGACACGTACTATTACAGTTTGAAAAACATTTGAAGGAAAAATCCTGCATAGTAATTGGGTCCATTCCGGATACAGTTTTTACACTTTGCATTTTCACGGAAAATATTCTGTCATCGAAGTGGATGATTTTATTCCTTGACAAATATTCAATTTGACTAGTTAACTACCTTAGATTATGCAATGTTGAGCATGTTGAGTACATACTTGAAAACATTTGTTCAGACAATTTTTCAGTGCATCATTTTTTAAAAAATGTTTCAATAAAAGGGATGCACAATTTCTTGGATACATCGCAAAATGTAACATATATTTCAAGTGTTTAGAACCTGTTAAATGTTAAAAGTTAGTTCCTCTATCAAAATTGAGATGTCGCGGATGGCGCTACTAACTTTGAAGCCTTAGCTATAGGGAACAGGGACAGCTTTATTTGCGCATGCGTTCGAGGGCGTTGTGAGCAAAGTTAAACAAGTTAGTTCCTCTGTCGAAAATGAGATGTCGCAGATATCACTAGTAACTTTGAAACGACGTTGACTTGGCAATAACACATTCTGGACACATATTACAGTTTGAAAAACATTTGTTGAAAATAGTGCTAAAAATCTAGATGTATTCCGGATACAATTTTCACACTTTGCATTTTCACGGAAAATATTCTGTTTTGTGTTCCTGTCATCGAAGTGGATGATCTTAATCCTTGACAAATATTCAATTTGGCTAGTTAACAACAATTCATAAAAGGTATATTATTTCATCAGATTTTTCATCACCAATATACTGTATTATTATTCAGTGCATCCAATTTTTTAACTCTCAAGATAAAGATGCACAATTTGCAGGATACATTGCTCAAATTAGCATAAGTTATAGACCTTAGTTGATCCAGCTAAAAGAAGACACGCATGCGTTGTTAGGTTGAGTATTGCGAATGAGGCAGCACAAAAAATTGTTAAAGTAGATGGCCAAAATCAACAAGAGTAGGAGAAGACCACGTTGCAAAATAGGAGCGTGGGCGTCGTTGTGAACGAAGCAGGATGTTTAAAGTTAGTTCCTCCGTCTAAAAAGAGGTAGAGCGCGGATAGATCTACTAACTTTGAAATGTTTACTTGGTTACTTGGCAATAACTTTTTCTGGACACTTTAGGTGCAACTTTTAAAAAAAATCAAGGAAATAATCCTACAAAATTGTATCCATTCCGGATACACTTTTCACGCTTCCTTTTTTTCGCGGAAAACATTCGGTTTTGTGTTTCTGTCATCAAAGTGAATGATTTTATGTTGTTACTACTATACAATTTACCAGTCTAAGTCTAAGTTTAAGTATATGGTTTTGTAGTTTCGGTGTATACTCTCTAAGAGTTATTTTAAGTGCATTCTTCCCTTAAGTCTCAACTGAAAGGATGCACAAAACAATGCTAAAGTAGCATATGTGTTAGAGCTTTGTTGAACAAGCCGCTAGAAAGGAGTCACGCATGCGTTGTTAGGTCGAGAACTAGTTTTGGCAAGGAAATAGAGAGTGCGCTTTAAAAAAGTTAAGTCTGCAATCATGTTGCAAAAGTATTCTCTTGGGCAATATACATTGAGTTAGTGTAATAAACATCTGAAATAATTGAATTCAATTATTGTTAGCAAATGTTCTTACATACCATATCTTGCAAAAATGCAGCTAGCTTATGACAGACTCTACACGTTTAATTAGGCACTTCAAAATATGCAGAAATAACGTTCAACATTGGCTGCCATTGTCATATTCTAATATCTATGTTTCGGAGCTTGTAAAAATTCCATTTTACCCTTTTGTCTTATCTTTGACTTTTTTTATTCCTCTAAAATACTACGGAGGATTGATTAAAAAAGATTCATTACAATTACATTGACTATTGAGAACCTAACGCATTGGTTTATTTGGCTCACTTTAAAAAGGACACAGTATTATTTGGATCCGGACTGGGCAGTTCAATGTGTGTGATCTCTGAAGAGCTATTTTGCTGAGTGAACGCTTTATAGTTTCTAATTCTGTGGACTGACTGCTAGAGATGCGTTGCCGTTGTCACACGTTGCAAATTACATAACGGGGAGCAGTGTCTAGACTTTGCACTGTGAATGGGCATCACGCGCATGCGTTCGATGGGCGTTGTGTGCAAAAAAATACTTTTGTTAGTCCGTCTGTCTAACAAGAGATAGCGTGGATAGCGCTACTGACTTTGTCTTGAAACGTTGACTTGGGAATACATAACTTATTCTGGACACTTTGGTCCAGCTTTAAAAAACCCAAGAAAACAATCCTACAAGTACAAGATATGATCCATTCTGGATACAAATTTCGGGCTTTGTATCCTGTTTCAGCTGATTCGTGCTTCTGTCATCGAAGGGGATGATCAGTGATCTTATTCTTTAATAACTAAGTATTTACTTTAGCCTTCTAAATTCTTGTTGGGGAAAAATCTTGAACTCAGAGGTGTACGGTCACTTATTGTTCATAGTTTTTTAAGTCTCCACTAAAAGGAGGCACTATTTGTTCAAGCTAAACAGAAGCCTCACGAACATTGTCAGTTAGGTCAATTGTTGCGAATGAGGCAGCAAAAAACTAGTTTTGGCTAGAATAAGTAGTTATTCTAATTTTGACTACGAAAAGTTTGAAACTTTTCAAACTTAAAGCGCGAGCAAAGGTCAAAAAGTTTTAAAATCTTAGAATTTAGAAAGTTTAAGAATTTCGAAAATCTAGGAAAAATCTAAGAATTTTCAAAATCTAAGAATT
>LT727899.1:202909-288121 GCA_900157175.1 Oithona nana
CCCCAAAAAATCCTAGAAAGTTGACAGCAGTACAGAGCCCCCAAAATTCCTAGATTTTTTCCAACAGTATATTCCAATTCAAATTCTATAGAGCGTGGTCTCGCTCGCTTCGCTCGCTCGACCACAATTACATTGGAAAAAAATAATTGACTTAAAGCTAGCAAATGTTCCTTAAAATTACCTACTTTTGACGGAGTTTGCTTATAAACGACCTCTATACGTTGAAGTACTTTTAAGAATAGTCAATAGTTGTGTCATATGTAGATAAAAGGTTAAATAAGTCTGCCATTTTCATAGTAAACAGTATGTCCAAACTTTGATTTCAAGGCTGTTTTTCCTAAATTGGTTGGCAGTGTCATTCATCTCTTAAAAAAAAAATCTTTAAAATTCCTCTAAATATTTTTTGCTATAGAGGATTTATTTGATAGATTTATCACGGTTGGTCATTTCTGAATGACTTTCTAATGTTTTCTTGTTTCAGGTTCCCCATTTTCAACTTCATCCCTGGAAATGTCTCGGTCCTCAACAATGCCACTAAACGAAAACGAGGACCCCAAAGGCTACTTTTCGATGGCCTCAATCAAGAGCATGACCAAAACCGGCACCACTCGCCTAAGCACACTAAAGAAATCCAGCATAGCTTCAGCCTCTTCATGGATGTCTCCCAACTCCAAAGAATCTCTGAACAAAGGAATTTCAAGTCTACGAAATGTGTACAGCACTGCCACTACAAGCATATCCAAAAGAGTTGAAGAATTACAAAACACTCGCAATCTAAGTGAAGATCAATCCAATTCCAACCCCAATTTAAGCATCAAAGAATCTGAAGATACAATTAGCCTGAATTCCAACACCGAAAAAGGAAGTATGGATCAACCGGATTCCTGGAGCAATTTCACCGGTCAAATCTGGGACCAAATCTGGTCCTACAGTTCAACCACCAACCAACCCAGCAATCTACCGGCACAAAATATCAAAAATTTTGCGGATCTATTTGAAGAATTGTATGAAAGAATGCCCAGAACGATTTGTGGAGCTGTAGCTATGGAATTGTTCATGACTTCATGTTCAAGGTGCAAAAATTGTGATTTGATATTATACGACGAAGAGATCATTTCCGGCTGGTCTGCCGAAGATTCCAACTTGAATACCAAATGTGCTTTTTGTGGGAAAATGGTTGTACCTCACCTAACAGTCAAAGTGGTAGATTTGAGGGTAGAACCAGAAGAAACATCAATTGAAACACCTATCCAGGTTCCCTACCTATGTCCACTTGTCCTACGCAAAGAATTGGAATGCATTTTAGAAAGGGAAGGTGACGCATGTCTCAGTGACGCAGAATGCGTTAATGACCATCCCATCATCTATTGGAACCTCATCTGGTATTTTGAACGCATTGGCGTCAACAGCCACTTGCCCGGCATGTGTCTCAGCGCTACCAGCTTGAACAAACATAAAATCCCCACTTTGTGGTCTGACATGGATCACCGAAACATTCAAATCAAATTGAAATGGGACAATGAATTATTTAATGATGAATTTGGCATTCCACTGTACTTACAAGAAAAGAACGACGTCATTCGGCAAATTTGCGATGGGGTGCAAAATCGCGATTTATTCATGGCCTTGAAAAATATGCTAGAAGAACATTCCAAAGAAGACTCTAAAAGCCGGAGGTCAATTTATAGGCAAATGATGTTTGTGACTTTGAGAAGTTTTGGACAAGATAACATTGATTTGACAGCTTTCGACCGGGAATATCGAAGAGCATTTGAGAAATTACCGGTAAATTACGTGGATATGCTTTGCCCCTCTGACCGGCCGCCCAATGCACTCACTGTGATGTGCCGAAAATTCTTTCGTGAGCTCAAGATCTGATTAACATTCCATCCCCTATTAGGTTTTTATACAATCTGTGATATTTTCTCAAAATGATGTTTTTCGCGCTCTCTTACTATACTTTATCTTTCGCTCTTTGTCTGTTTTCGCACTACATTGACAATCAAATAAATGAATTAAGGAAAGAAAATCAACTTTCTTACACCACTTTAAAGCTTTATTGATAATGATGAGGTGTGTAGATTGGAATTATTTCAAGGCAGTACCTTGTCAATGATTCCGGAGAGATAAGTGAAAAAAGAAAATCCTAAGAAGAGTCCCAAAGATCCACCAACAGAGCCAATAAAACTTCCAGTGGTTATGATCAAAACTTCTTCCTTGATATCCTTAGTACCTTTGTCAAAATATAATACAAATGCAAAATCACTTCCATTAGAGTTCAACTTGAAACTTGGATAAATACTGGCCTTGTATTGAATATTTTTCTTTGCACGTAAGCATTCATATCGATATTTCCTTTTGTTCACAAGAAGATTAAACATGCAAGACAAATCTTCTGAATTGCATAGAGTAAAATTAGGCAGAAAATTGAACACCAATGGATAACATTTGGTCTTGCATACAGAATTTCCAGCAATCTGTTCCAAAAGGCACTGTTCAAAATTGTTAGTTCCTGTCATGTACTGATAATCAGTTTGTGAAACTTTAGTTGTCCATCTTTGTGCTTGCAGCTTTTCAATAGGTATCTTTGAAATTGTAGGATCAAAAAAGGGCCAATCATCCAATACTACTATTCCATACCAACCATGTCTAAAGGATCTTGGCATATATATTCTGCGTTGGAACTGTAATGTAATCTAATTATGTCATCGTTTGTCGATACATTCATATTGTATTTTATCAAATAACACAAGCCACTTTGTGTCACAATTTTTTTGATTTCAAAATCTATTTGCTCTGCCAATTTGGATCCATTTTCGAGCACCTCTAATCGCTCTAATCTGACATTGAAGTCTTTTTCATACTTATAGCTGACGTTTTCATAAATTGTCATGATCCTTTCTCCTTTTTGTGTCCTTTTAAGTGCCTTATAAAGATCTTTTACATTTTCCAAGTTTTGGGCTAATCCATGTGCTAGTAACATTGAAGGTTTGAATGGTGGTTGGAAACATAATGTCATGTATGGTGCTTCCAGATATTCAACATTTTCTGTTCTACTACTAAGAGTTGTGCTTCCTTTTGCATAATTCACAATTTCATCAATGAGATAAAAATTGACAAATACTACCAACAAGATGAGGTACAGCATACATTGGATAATAAACTTTCGATACTTTTTCAAAACATTTCTTGTCCTTTCAAACACCATGTTTCTCAAATACTGTTATACTAATGTGAGACTACCCTGTCAGGTTATGACAATTGACAAAGACTTCCAAATCGATTTGTCGTCAATTTGTCATCAATTTGTCTCTTACAAGTACAACAGCCTTATGGAAATTATAAGTACCACCTATTTGATTAACAACTTGTTCATTATGGTAGGACAGCTTTTGTTGTATGGGATAGGGATATTGTTATTCTCTTCATTCTTTATTGACATCGACTGTCTTGCGTTTCTCCCTAGCTTTTCCGGATCAGTCGCAAGTCTCGGGATTGACTTGCGACTGATCATCTTCATCGATATCGACCTCATAATAGGGAGGTTGCGTTATCATCTACGGGATGTTCCGTTTAGCGCAATCAAAACAAATCGAAATTCTGTAAAATATTTTTTTATGATTGTCGCAGAATGAGTGAAATCAATGAAAATAACGTCAAACACGATCCCAAACAAAACCTCTTCTTCATCGACTTACCAAGTGGTAAAAGGGCGATATTACAGTACGAGTCAACAAAAGAAAAAGTGGACTTATGGCACACTGAAGTTCCACCAGAATGTCGTGGTCAAGGCATTGCCGGTATCCTTGCAGAAACCTCCATCAAGACCCTCTCCAAATCTCACCCAAAAGTTTTATTGTCCTGTACATATTTACAGCATTTTTACAGTAAACATTCAGACAAATTCCAAGATTTTACAAACATACAGAGATCTTGAATCAGTAATATACATCGCTTGCATTCATAACCAAACCAGTAAACCTATTAGTATTGCACCGTTTGAAATCTTCCCCTTGATTTCGCTGTGGAGGATTTTGGATCATGATAAAATTATCAGTGGATGTGGTTGAAGTACTTTCCAAACTGAAAAAAAAGAATGACAAGAAAATATTAGTCTCAGATTTCACTTTTGGTTTCTGGATTAGATCAAGAAGCAATGACATGGAAAATCCACAATTAAGTCTAGCATAGCGAAGACAACTAGGCATTTCAGGAATGTCTGAGGTTTTAGGCCTAAAACCACTGCTAGCCTACTTTGCAAGAAGTTCATTTTACCTTGAATGTTGATCCAATTTGTCAGCAAAAAATCGAGGAAGAATCTTAACTTGGCGTCAACTTCTGGCCACAAATTGGGAATTGCCACCATCAAATATTGCCGGTTGTGATCCGAATTTCATCCGATGTTCACGGACAACTCCTTCCAATTTTTCTCTTTTGAATTTCCTGGTTAGTTTTAAAAGTCTGATGGATAGCAGACACATCATTAAAGAGGCAGCTACCACCAAACAGCCCAAAACAGCACCGATGACAATGAACAATTGGCAATCCGGACCCTTTTTCAAGCTTTCTTTTTGGATTGTTTTGGTGGACTTTTCTGTGTCTGGACCTCCAGACTTCTTTTTGTCACTGTAGTAATGCTCTATAAAAAGTAGAGTAGATGCTGTAATAAAGTTGTCTCTTTACAAAGGTTATTTGCTTCACCTTCAGGCATGATGACCGTCACCCCAATGTTGTCATTGATGTCAGTTGATGAATGCCGCAAGGAAGTCTCATTTTTCTTGATTCGTAGTGGTGCGCTTTGAATTTTACGTGATGAGGGATAAAAATATTCCACTTGTCCTACAGCTTCACTTCTTTTCCTTCTACGACCCATTCCTGAAGGTTGATAAAGGTCGAGGCAAAATTCCTGAAACGAAATTTTTTCAAACGTCTTTTTTGTCGCTTTCTTTATGTGTACTGAAGTGAAACTTTGCGGAATCTGCGATGATGAAGACGAATGGATCGAAAAGTGTTAAACCAATTTCAGCAGCTTTTCGTAATTGGAAAATGACAGATTTACAGTGCAAACAGATGTAATTTGTCATGCTCTGAAACTAAACTTTTTTGTTTGTTTCTTCCGTTAGGTAAGTAGGACATGAGTTCATCTTATGCAGAAAAAGATCAAAAGACCATTTGTGACTTTCTTTGCGGTTTTCAACTGCTTTGAATATTGTATCAAAAAGTCATCCATCTTTCTTTTAAAGAGGCCAAGAAACGCGATGGAATTTAGTCATGCATGGAAAATGTCAACAGGTGTATGGTTAAAAGTTTTTTAACTAGAAAATCTTTTTTTTCCTCTGCATTTCCTTTATGAAGGAGGCTTGGAAGTGTAAGTAACGGATGTGAGTCATTAATCAGCAGTAGGGTGGAGTAGTAGAGGGCAAAGACTAAACGAAATCAAGACTGTGACACCTTTTGATTTCAAGGAAAAAGTCCAAAAAGGCCAAAAGTTGAACAGCCATCAAACAACTTTTTTTAAAGAAGTCAAATTCGTCCATTCATAATGTCACACGACCATTCAAAATGCCACAAGGTGTCACAGAATGATGAATGACATTTCTCACGAGAGTTCCTTTTGCCAAAATTCACTGCATTCTGTAAATAAACTTTATTTGATTTATATCCAATGCAGTGGTTGCAGTAGGCCTATTTAGGGCAAAAAAAAACTTATGGTTTTTTTCGTAATTGGCCGTCACGGCTTATGTCTAAGAATTTGTGCAGTAAGTAGAGCGTATCACTAGTATCAGTAGCAGAGTCTACAGCTACCTGAATAACGTACAAGAATTTCACGGTCAAGATGATCGCTAGTCGTTCTTACCGCTTCGCAATCTCCTTTGGCAACACAAGCTTTGATTTTGGCGTGAATCCACAGCTGATTCTTCCGATCTTTATTGACGTCTAACAGAACGGCTTCAAATTCCAATCGCACCTCGTTGGGACTGGATTCCGGACGATATGGTTGACGAGGAACTATGGTGGAAAATTCGTCTTGGCGACACCTATAATAAAAAGGCCATTGCATCCCGTTTGATCATTTTAGGTACAAAACTTGATCTCCGAGACATCCGATCTTGCACTCTACAATTTGGATTGCTTACCCGTCCTTGACAAGAGTGATGTGACCCGCTGAGTAGGCATTTTTGGGATTGGTGGAAATGGTTACTTCGTGTAATTTGACGAATTTCCAAGCTAAAGAAGTGAAATATGCGGATAAAAAACCGTATCAAAAATTCTTCCTTGCAAATGACGTAGCAAAATTCGAATTTGCATGATAATTGATTTTTTTTTGAAAAACCACATCAGATACCATCTGTTACCTGAATTGTCATTAATCGTTGCTCTAAGTTGCAATTTTGTACCAATTGGTACAGCTTGGTCCACTGGTATTTCATCTTGAATATCAACAGTCAATCCATCTTCAGACCTTTGTGTGGCTTCTCTGTAAAGTGCCACTTCATATTCTAAAGTTCCAGGAGACTCTTGAACTACACCCGAAACTCTGGCCGCTGGAGGACTAAAACCAGAAGTTTTTCATTTGTACAAAGTTCCAAGAATTACGTAAATAATGAGGCTGCTGTAATACTTACAGTGCTCCCGCAAATCCTGCGGCTTTGTTGTGAGTCACAACTCTCTCAGGAGGTTTACACATGATGATCACCTCTTGATCCGACATCATGACCACTCCAGGCAATTTGGGGAACCAAACGCGAACGTTAATGAAACCCTAAAGTCAATGAAGGTTTGAATAAAGTCTAATTGAGGTTATTATCGCTGCTTAGTGCTTACATTTTTTATGACAACTCCACAAGAATCCAAATCAGTGATAAGTAATTGGTATTTCAAATCGCTATTTGGGTCGGACTTAATTTGACAAACAGTATCTTTTTCAGGTTTGATACTACGATCATCGGCGAAAATGGGTGATCCGGCGAAATTAGCCGGTTTCTTGAGTGTAGCCGACAATCTTTGCTCCACTCGTAAATTGTTTTCAAGGCTTAATTCACCATAAGAACAGTCGATGTTGGATACTTCGTAGTCTTGAGCAAACACCTATGTAAATACAACAAGCATTTTAGATGCCTCAATAGATGGATTTGTTATGACGTACATCTTACGTACGTGCTTACATCTTGAATACATATCATTACAGCCAATCAATTACAGAAATTAGATTAAAGCTACCTCTATAGAATTATGTACATTAAAGAGAATTGCAGTACATCCTAAGAAAACAGAGAAAAATTACTAGGTAAACGTATTTCGGGATTTTTTCATGTGTTTTCGCGGGTTTTTTTTTGGTGACCTCAATATGAATGTTTGTTAGTAAAGCTTAGCAATTTTATGACATGGATCATTTACATGAGATATCGATATCTTACCGTTTTATGACAGAATAGTATAGTGAAAATAGCAATCAAAGTAGCACTGTTGCCATTCATTGTGTCGACTTTAGATTAAATCTGCTTCTCCCCTCTTTCACATTTCGTTTGGAACTGACAACAACAACACTAGAGAGGAGGCAACAGAGTCATGATTTTCTTGGCGTGAAAAGTGTGCAACCTCCGTGACATATTCTACTTCCTCAGCTTCACTTAAAATTCTGAGCACGGTTTGATTACAAATAGTCTACCGGAAAGACAGTCTCTTTCCTTTGTATCTAAAGTGGTTGACTCATTACTTAATATTGCCGACATGTACACATTGCTTGGAAGTTACTTCACTTTTCACGTATTACTCCCTAAATATTTTAAGAGAATATAGTAAGCAGGGATTCTTATGTCTAAATGATACGAAATCGAATACCAATCGAATATTAAAATATCTAATTTTTAACTGAAACAGGCCCAAAATAATTGATTTCCAATGAAGATAATTCATTTCTGTGATTAAATCAACAAAATTAGGACATAAATTGATATCGTGAAAAATGGTCCGAAAGTTTGCTATTCCGTAAACGCCATCTACCCTTACTAGGTTAGTCACAAACAAAATCATTCCACTTGTAATCAAATCAGTTTTGCATTATGTAATCAAAAAGGAGTCCAAATTCCAAAAGTAATTTTAAAGTTTTTTGAAGGAAGTTATGCTTATCCTTCTAGTAATCATGTCTTGTAGAACACAATCACAACTCTCCAGAAACGTAATTCTGAGAGAAGGAGCACTAATTTTGCCACTTCTTCTTACTTCTATGCAAAAGTTTAGAAGAGCGTTGTTAATCAGGTTACATACTCGTTTTTGCATACTTAGAAAACCACTGTCAAAATACTCAAAATGTTACGCTTTGCTAAGCAATCACCAAAAACACAACGGTAAACTGTAAACTTGAGATTTTTATTCTCAAAGCTATTTTCCCATGACTCATTTTATATTGAGGAAATAAATAGATAAGGCGAATGATTGGAAAATCTGCGACATTAATCCCCACAAATATATGCAAAGGCTGATAAATGAATGTCAATTTTTTCTATGACATCCTTTCTGTTCAAAAATATTCTGAAATGCAAACTAAGAACTGCCAAGATTAAAATCTTTCCAAGCATCAGCAACATCCTGTAGACAATTTTTATGGCATATGAAATATGATGATAAATGATGGTAGACTCCTTTCATTATCAAGCCAAAAAGTTGTCAGACTCTCTCAATCTGTGTCTCTGTTGTTTTCTAGACTTTTGCTTCAATGTAGGCTTTCGATACTATTGCGCAGCATCAAATGCAGCAGATGTAACACAGTGTTTGAAAATTGCCAAATAATGTCTCATTTCATTTCTGAATTGAGGTGACATGAGGCCTAGATTCGTTATACTATATGGATAGATGGCGCTTATTTTGGCAATTTTCAACCGCTGTGTAGTTGCCTGGTTGCCCCAATTACAGTCATGGCTTCTTCTCTAATGTTTTGGAAAAACAAAGGCATTATTCAAGAAGTAGTACATCTCTCCGAACCACGAGTTGCTGCTCTTGATTGATGTACAAGAAACTGCGCGTTGGCATAAGCTACGACCTCTTTTAGAAAGTTCCCCAGTCTCCTCCCCGCCTCCTCTTCCATCAGTCGACAGTCTCTATTCTTCATCATGTTGGAATGCAATTGTACCCTGGAAACCGCTTACGCACTCAAAGATATTTGTACAGACTTGAGCTACAACGATTCGGCAGTCGAATTTTGTTATCCAGAAAAACTCAGAGAGGGCAATTTGAGTATGCTGGCGGGGATTTGGTGTCTTATCAATGCTGTGGTGGGCCTTTCGGGAAACATGATGACGCTTTTTGCCATTCCCTACGCTGCCAAGCGGAAAAAGTAAGTCTCCAAATTGCTCAATACCAAATACATTTCAAATACTGTACGAGTACGTGTACTTGGTATTTTAGATGATACCTTGGGCCTATGTAATTTGCATGAAATATTGCAGTACAAGACCTTCCTTTTTCTCACTTCATTACAGATTCAACTTACATCTGCACTGGACAACGACCATTTTCATTTTGAACCTGGCTTTCGCAGACAGTCTCTATTGCGCTATAAATCTACCCTTGTATGCCATGCAGTACTTAAAAATGCGTTGGATTTGGGGCCCGGATTTGTGCTACGTCACCACAGCTTTCAGATACGTCAATGCATTTGCAGACTGGATGAGCGTGGCTATGATTGCTGTAAGCCGATGTATCAGTTTGACAAGACCAGAACTGGCCGAAAAACTTTTTGGTGGATGTAAAGGAAAATTGATCATTTTGGCTATTTGGGTATATGCCAACTTGCTTATATTACCCATCTATACGAAAGTAAGCCCAGGGGTATGTATTTCCGTCTCTAAGGGAATGTGTAATGTAGTGTAATGAGAGGTATTTCTATGTTTGATGTATTTTCTGTAACCTTTCAGTTGAAACCATTTTTATCAAAACTAATTGCTAATACTTTTCAGACCATAGGTGATTTCGGATACAACTGCTTGATTGGAAAATGTGATTTCATGCATATCAATGGGTCAAATACATATCCTCGACAAATACTTTATGGTATCGGATTTGCTGTACCCTGTTTTGCTACAACTTTTAGCTACCTTGTTATATGGTTTTACATGTGGTCAAACAACAAATACCTCAAAACTGTGGGTCATAGGTAGGTATAAAGGGTTGTATTCCCGATACATTTATGCTGAAATGATGTATTTACAGTGATTTGAAAGAGATGATTACGAAAAGAGAAATGAAAACGACTTGGACTCTATTTATGGTTTGCATTTGTTACTTCATTTTCGTGATGCCCATTACACTCGTTAATGTTGTCAACGTTCAATTAGACGAGCCTACATTACATCTAGCTTTGTTCTGTATTTATTGGTTGCAATACAGTCTCAATTTCTTCATCTATGCCGGAAGAAGTGAACAATACCGAAAAGCGTATTCTTATTTTATTCATAAGGTAAGTCATCTTATTTGATACTTGAACTTGATAAATGTATGATATCCTCCTTACAGATGCGTGCCTGTATTTGTGGTCGTCAAGAGAATTCTACAACAACAGCAGCATTATTCTACGTTGATAGAAATATGCTGCCAGCCATTTTAAAGAATTATGCTGGAGCGCAGGTAGTTTTAAAACATCATAAATCAATTAAAATTGACTTTCTCCATTCTCCAACTTTCCTCCACAGCTTCCCAAAGAAGTAGCTTTTCCACTAAACTCATTCAATAATTTCTCCAACATTTCATTGTATGGATCCAACGATGAATTGGCTTCATCTGCAGTAATCATCGTTGCCAGGTAATCAGCCTTATTTTCTAATCAAGATTGGAATTTGAATCCTAATTCACACAGGCATGAAAGAGGTCATCGACGTAGAGCATCAGAGGTGTATCGAGACAAGTTATTTGAATGGACTTTGTCTCGAAATCACCAACAAAAGGACTTCATGATGAAAGTCATCAAAGATGGGGCCAGTTTGACTATTTTAGAAGATTTCACTACCACACCGAAACGTATCAAGAGATCTCGAAGAGCTTCAGTCTAAAAAGTGACTAATCTTGACTTATTTTGAAGAATAAAATCTGGTAGCACTGTTTTTCTAAAGACAACAAACGTGTCACTAAGCTAGTAGTAGTAGTAGTACACATAGTGATTCAATGGAATCAACGTGAATGTTAGAGATGCTTCCGGAAGAACTCCATTTCAATGCGCAGAATTGAATCGTCATTAAGAGACTATAGAGATGATTAATATCATGTCTAAAGATATGAATCTTGACGTGCGCCCAAGTACTTGGTTTCAGCATTTGAAACACTATTTCCAAATGCATTTCTTGGGAAACGATTTCTGCGATTACTCATAGCTTCAAGTGATGCATCTTTCATGAAAGGTTGCGTTACATTTTAAGCAATTTTTACGGTAATAAAGTTGTAGGAAAATTCTTGGACAATAAAAGAAGACTCATTGTTGTATCATTCTGCTCTTTTTAAAAAAACAACTTTACGAGTAAACTCTACTTTTTCAAATTCGATAGGTAATTCTATTTCTTTTTTATTATAGTCGATGTACTTCGATTTGTAAAGCTAAAGATAGATGAATGAAGAATTTCGGTGATTAGGTCCTTACATATAACCGATCGTGACATTCATGAATGAGTGGATAATGACAAGTCAGCTTTGTATTGCGATTGAAAAGTTAGGTTTTTTGATTGGATAGAATACAAGACAAATATTTATTCGTTTTTAAAGAATACATGGAGATCTGAATAGCTTGAAAAATAAGTCAATGACTGCTCAGTCAAATTACTAGGAAAATCATCACATCACATGGGGGTAATCGCAAAGGTATGCTTTGATGGGATTAGGTACCCAAACGCTGGGGGTTGCTTGAGATTTGAGACTTTTATGCACTGCCATCCGAGCCAAATGTTTCAAATTCGGCACTTCTTTCATCAGAGGCTGTTTCAGACAAATGGGACTGTAGAGTTGACCTCGATTGTCCACCCAGACATGATTTTGTTGAGATTTGGCACCACTAGCTTGTTGACCGGCGCAGTAGAATTGCACCAGTTCGCAAACCGAATCAAAGGTAGGCATTTTGTGTTCTATTTTTTCGTCAGCATCTAGTCGAAATTTGCCATGAGAAAAATGAATTCGGACTGAAGTTGGACCGTCTTTGGCGTCTCGTTGGACCGACAACGTGAAGAGAAATCGAGGGTCTGCAGAATCACGCACTAAAAATGTTCCTTCTGCGGTGTTTTTCAGTAATTGGGCACTTTCCGCCCAACTCAATTTCCCATGGTACCAACCAGACTCTTCTAATTTTAAACGGTTATTTCTTAAAGTTTCATGAATATTGCTGAGATTTTGGTAGGAATTCGAGTGTTGAACCTGTAAAGAAAAAAAAGAGAGACATGGTTAGAAAGCTGCGCCTTTCACATCTGTCAATGGCAATCGTTCTAGGGAATACAACATACTGTGCAACCTTTAGTTACGTCATAAAATACCCAAAAATTATAAAACTTTATCAATGCGTCTAATTTGACGGCGTTAGGCAAATGATTTGTTTGCTCATCTAATCAAAATTTTGAAGTACTTCATTTCGAGAAAACTCGAAAGATGGGAAACGATATCTAAACATTTTTTATTGATCTCCAATGAAAATCAATCGGATTCATGGTTATTTTAGGGTCAATAATGAATGGCTTACCGGTTTATTGATGACTTGATTTTGATTAGGATAAAAATGGTGGTGGTGGTGATGTATAACCACGACAGGCCTATTCAAACTTGATTTGTTCTGATCTATCAAACACCCTCCACTAAGATGAAGTGAGACCATATCCAGAGATTCTGTTTTCTTAGTCTTACTAGTATTATCTGCTTCTTTGACTTCGTCGGTTGAGACAGTAGCAGTCACTGATGATGATGCTTTCTTTTCTTCCAATTGAAAGAGGCTGGTCTCAGCGTTACATGTCACATTTTGGTAGGAGTGAGTGGCGCCGGTGGTCTTGCCTCTTGTGCCTCCTGCTAATGCTGTAGAGGCCTTACAAGCAGACTTGGGAGAAGGTTGAGGCTGCTCTTGGTGGCTACCAGGTGAAAGCTCTTGAGTGCTTGAACTGCTTTTGATACACATCCTCGGCCTCAGAGTAGAAAGCAACAACTGAAATGAGAATCAACATGTGAATCTTTGATTTGCAGTACGTTCTTATCTTCAATTCTAAGAATGTCTTATCTCGATATGTCTGATGGTAATTTCAGGTCAATGCTAATTAGTAATAATTATGGTACCTAAGTATGAACTTAGGGTACGTGGGGTACATGACTTTCTTTTTTTTGTGGTTTTGTAAGTGGTTTTATTGGACTTATAAAACAGGTCAATTTATAAAACGTTGCATTGGTATGATTTTGATCTAAAGTTTACTTTTCTTTGGGAACGAATTCTTATCAGTTCTGTGTAATCTGCTTTATTCTTAGAAGGAAATTGTTGGTAGCTAAGCCGCTAAGCGAGGTTAAGTCAACATTACCTAGAAATAGTTTTCCTTATTGTTCTACTGATGATCTGATCGCTTTAAAGGTGACCGAAGTTCTGTACTTTGCCTATCGTACCTGAGCGATGAGTCATTTTCAAGGAAACCACGCTTGCTCTTAGCAGTGTAGATGTCGCGCATCAACTGACTCACAACAGAAAAACTCAACGGAAATGATGATGAAACTGAACTATTATTCATTAAAAATTGGTCATCAGCAAGGTTGTTAGTAATTTTCTAAGAATAGCAACTGTTTGATGATTGGAATGATTTTCAGTCTAGATGGCGTTTTATGAAGATGATTTGTCAAAACAGCAAAAGTGATAAACTTACTCAATCGTTCGTTTGTAGAATTGTAATACATATTTAGGAGTACAACTTGCTTATTCAAAGACTAGGAAGCAATTGAAGCATATGAAACTTGATATCTATGAAAAATAAGGAAATTCCAAAATTCCAGAAATACTATGAATCCTTCTAGGCATTCATTTTTTGTTTTTTTTTTGTTTTGAGTCATGAAAAATTTGGAAAATCCCAGATAAAAATCAAACTTTTTTCAAAGAATTTTAGAATTTCAAATCTTGTTTCCTCAGAGTATCCGGCATTTCTATCATAGAAAAAACCGGTCGGGTCGTTGTGATAAACGCCATCTAACAAAGTTTCTAACTCTTTTAACTGTTCTTTTAGAGATCAAAATCTTCTTCAGAATTTTAGAACTAACCTGTAGCATATCTAGTTAGCAACTGAATTTCCAGCGAATTTTTCTTTCCTAGTATTTTTAACGACCTCCTACCTTAGAAAAGGGTTGTTTTTCAAAAGAATAGTATCAGGGAGAGCCGGACGAAAAAGTTCTGAGAAAAGCTATGAAAACTAGATTTTTCCGCCCCTTCTTTTGGAAATGTGAGCTGTGTTTATTAGTATTTCAATTCACTAGAAATGTGCAATTGCTCCCTACTCTTTTATCTAACGCGAAGTCAGACGCGGTCAGACATTGAAGTTGAATTTACAAGCCAAAGTCCAGGAATTTATGCAGTACGTAGAATTCTTTTGAAAAGGGAGACTTACTTAGAACTGTTGTTGGACAGAAAAAAACTGAACCAGTTTCAACTTCCACCTTCCGCTTTTAAAGAAAAGCACCTTAAGATTCACCACAAGATGGCGTTAAAGTTTAACTACGAATGAATGAGAATAATTGGAAAGCAATTTGAAATGGCCTTTTTATGACTTAACCGCAAAGTAGAGGCCCTAAATACCTGCATAAACAAGTTGTAAATCCAAGGCCGTTTCGAGGCCATTTTGAGGTTCTGTATAACTGGATGATAAGAAGGCGCAACGTTTGCGTAAAGTTCGGTAACGTACAGGTAACAGGTATGATTTCACCATCCTTGTCTATGATGCGTTTTCCAGGAAAAGCTAGAGGGTTGATCTGTTTCCTTCAAACCGCTAAACTCTGCAGAATTTGAACTAGAACGTTGCAACATGCTGGAAATATTGCACAGAAGGTCAAAACGAACGTCATACACTTCATAGTCGTCCTGCAATTGATTGTTATCCATCTGATGATTGTCGCGCCATATCGAGCGGCATGAATAATAATTATATCTAGTTAGCAACTGAATTTCCAGGGATTGTGTAAATGACGCAAGAATAAACTCCTTATTCTAATAAAGGTACTACGATTTTTCATGCCTTACATTTTCGTCGGAAAATTGGCTACAAATCCGCTAGATACTAAAAATGGATGAACAACAAGTAAAGTAATTTCTCAGAAAATCGTCAATGCAAATCAGCTAAGAAATACTTGACAATGTCCTTGACTTCATTTCATTGAAATATTTTCAAAGAAAGCTTCGACATTCAACGAAAAAATATTCAATAAACTTGATTTCGACCTGAAGTAAAAAACATATATAAATCCTGCTGCTTTATTCTTCTTTTACTTTACTATCCGAGTATGTATTGTATTCGTATCGTTCGTTTGACAAGAAGACCAATAAAGTGATGATTTCTTTCCCTTGTTTCCTCATGTTGTCTATTTTTGAATGTTCAATATTTGAATTATAATTTTCTTACCTGTGTAACTAATGCAATCAATATGCCATGATGATGTCTTCTAAATATTGTAACTGTCGTAAGTATCACTAATCACGTTCAGTTTGTAACTAAACGAAATCTTACAAATGTCTTCTGTAGTTTTGTGGGAAAATTCGTGGAATTTTTGCACTCAGAAATCCACGTGCGGCTGGCGCTCAAGCAGTCTTCATCTAAAGCGTTGACACTGTCAAAAGAGGCCTCAGCTGATTTATTCGTAGTCCTTGAGCAATGGTGCACCTAGTCTGCTCTGCTCCGTCCGCTCTATTCTGAAGAACAAGTGTGTGTGTAGAGGCGCGCACTCGCGAGAGCAACGAGCGCTCCCGGCTTTTTCCTGGAATTCGATGGACGACTAAAAACGAGTAAAAGAAGAAGAGAACAAGACTGAAAATCATGTCAACATTCAATGGAACATTTTTATTGCAAATGCATCAAAAGGCATAATTCTCAGAAAAGGATAATATGAAAGGATTGGAATTATTATTGATTATTGAACGCCCTTTCCTGGTACATTATTTTCTTTCTTTGATTGATACCCTCGATAGTATTCATCAGACAATTTATTGCTCATTTCGAGTGGACCCTACTAGGTTAATCGTACGTATGGATCCAATCAAAATCGCTTGGGTGGAAGGCTTTACTAGCAAATTGAAAAAAAAAATCCGTCAAAATTGAAATCCCTAATCTGTCTAAGCTGAAGCAAATTACTTTTGGGCTTGATGTACCCAATGTAATATGTATCTTATAGAATGTCATAGTATCAGAAAGCTAAAAGCTTAGATGCAGACAGTTGAAATTATGATGGATTTATCCTAAAATTACCAAGGCAACAAAAAAGAATGAATTTGTGGCACTGCACGCAATGTTTGGACTGTGAGTCTACTCTCTCACGATCGCTGTTCTCAATGGGCTTACGACTACTATTACTACGGAAGTAGCACTTAAAATAGCTTTCTCCCAAACTCCTTCGAAGGCATGTCCTGTACTGCGACGGACACACAAAGGCATAATGAATGATTTCAAGTTATGATAAATAAGTCAGAGTTGTCACCTAATTTCTAAGAATACTCGAGGTTTTTTCCAAGAACCTTCATAGTCTATTCTATCAAAAGGTAAGCCTACTTCTTCAACAACAAGTTCCTTGAACTCTCTGGACTATTTTGGACTCTTTTCCTGGTAACTTTTTTTGGTGATGATTGTTAGGAGGACAAAAACACTGTTGCAAATAGGAAAGAAAAGACTTGGCTTCTATCTTAACTAAGCGTCTTCTTGGAAATGAAAATGCGCTGTCACATCATTAAAATCGTCATCTTGGCGTTGCATTCATTGCAGCAGGGATAGAATTACAAAAGGTTTAATTTTGCAGGCTTCTACTACTGTGAAAAGGTGAGAATAAGGCGTGCATAATCGTGATATGTATACGAAAATGTGAGCTGAAAACTTCTGATGTTACGTTACGGTCCATTGTGTTTACAAACTATTTACTCCTACGCTTTAGACACTTCGTAGTAAATTACGAGACATTCCTGAAAGTCATGAGAATAAATATTTAGAACAGAATGAGAATATTATGATTTTACCCTTCCTCTTTGCAATAAAATCACGTGTGGTCACATAAAAGTCACATGTGGTCATTTCTCGTTGTCGATGAATGTAAAAAACCCAAGATTGCTTTTCTTGGAAATAGGAAAGAAAAGGGGAGAAAATGACTCAATCTTCAAGGCAGTAGGCGAATGGAACACAATTCTCTTCTTTCAGAATTCAGGCAAATGTAGGCAAAATTCATGCAAGAAAAAGATTGATTGATGAATTTATGATTTTACTGTGGGCAATAGTCTATTATTTTACTGTCGCACAGTGCGGCATCTGACCTTTTTTGTATAGAAAATCCCTATCAAAATTGGAGGTCAACTTTTGCGCAAAAACGGCCTCTGCCATTTTTTTTCCAATATTTTGTTTGACATAAAAATCAGTTTTGTCACAGTGTGTGTCCTCAAACGGACGTTCCTTTAGTAGTATTCAAGGCGTAGTAAAATTGTATTGATTGCTCTGTTTTCTTAGAAAAACAACTTTTAGGAATGCTACAAAAATTTCTGTTCAAAAATCTCCAGCGCCAGAAAGTCTGATGATTGCAACAGTTAACGGTTTTCACATCCATCCTGGCTGCCTTTTTTTACAATCAAGTTCTTAGAATCATCATCTAAGTTTTTTCTTCTTCCACCCTCCGTCCTGTCCTTCGGAGTTCAGGTGTTGAAAAGTTGCGCGAGATTGAATTCCTAGGAAGAACAGCATAGTAGCGAGAACATGTTGCGGTGCAGCGCTCGGGACTTCTTTAGTAGCAGCACACACTTCAACCCAAATTCTGGGAAATGAAGGTGCACGGCGGTCGCTACTATGTACTGTGTGCGCGTAACACAATGTGTCCAACCCAAGTAAAATGACTCACTACTAACATTAAAGTCACTAGATGGCGCTACAGTCGGTCGTAGCGAGCAATCTTCCTCTCCGGAAATCCCCATAGTACCGAACAGACGCAGATAATTAAAGATTACAAAGTTTTTTCTTTTTGTATTTGAGGTATTTTTAAGGAAGATAAGACTGTGAGTCACCCTCAGTGCTCCCGATTTTCCTCAGAAAATGCTTATGATGCGGTTCACATAGATACTGCATGGAAAAAAAAACACTTGCATGAAAGGACAATTTTCAATAAGTATTTCCCAGAAGATATCATCATTGATCAGAATTTCAGCGGAAATGCAATTCTAATTATCTGCGAAATATTATAAAGTGCAAAATGAATTCATTAGAAAAGACATCATTTTCACAAGTTTTTTGAGTCATTTTATTTCTTTGACGATTGACGATAAGTTTTTTGGTCCTCCTAAGCAACAAATTGTAAAAATTCTACATTTCTTTTCGATTGTATTGTTTTTTGGGAAAAGTTTCTGGGACAACAACAATGTGATGTGATATTTTTTCTTCTTTTCTTTCAAAGGGGGGCAAAGATAAATACTACTTTTGCTTTGTTTTACTAGTAAAATTCGTTACTCACAGCACAAAAATTTGATCTTTTTTTTTTCAATTGCAAGGACAAAATAGGAAGAAAAAAGCTTCGATTTTCTTTTCAAGTTTTTAGGGGAGGAAAGTCTTAATACAAAGATGGTTCAAATAGGAGGAGGACAAAATTCTTCGCACGCGATTTTAGTATTTTAACGGACGACGAACGCTTCTCTCGATTTTCTTTTAATTTCGACGCACGCGCAATTTTTCGTTTTCCTTTCAATGATTTTCGGCGCAAAAAACGTGTGGCACATTTTCATGATTTTTTCGACCAGGAGGGGATAAAATTGGGTGCTAGCTGATGCGCTGTTTTTAAAGTTTGACAAAAGTTTGAAATTGGAAGCACCCGGCTGCGGCAAAAAGATTTCTTTGCTTCAAAAAGTGAAATTCAAGTAAATTTTTCCTACTTTGTTACTTAGTTTACTGGAAAGCGTCATTGCATTTCTTCAAAAAGTTTTGCTAAAAATCACAATTTTTTTTTTCTTCTATACTTGCTGAGTTTATTTTTTGCAATATTTTTTTTTTCTTGAGAGGAGGGTATTTTGAAAAGTCTTTGGCAACATTTTTTTTTCAACTAGTTTCTGTTTGACAGCTGCATTTTGCTTGTTTGGTCGGTAGAGATGAGGGAATAGATAGATATCACTTCTAACTTGGAGGAAATAATTATTTTGCACAAGTACCCAAAATCTTAATTTTTGTTTTTCAAGGGGAATTATGCAAAGACGTAATCAATAGAAGGAGAAATTTTATTTCTTGCTTGCTTTCTTTTTTTCCTATTTCAAATTTTTCAAAATTTGTTTTCTTTTCTTAAAAGTTCTTAAAAAATTCACTGAAAGTATGACAAGTTAAAAATTCAAATTTTAGGTACATGCACAAAATAATAAAGGAGTTACAATATGAAAATGGCCTATAAAAATAATGTGACGCGCTCGCGCACCGCAGAGTGAATTATTGTATTATGAACGCTGGCTTACAGATAATTTCTTGGTTCCTATACGATATACACAGTAATTTAATGATTCTTTTATTCGATCGCAGCTAAAAGACGAGTCATGACAAAAAGTTCGAGCATACACAGGGAAAGAAAAGGAAGTTGGAATCTTTTGGGCAGGAAAAAAGAAAGGTTCAGACTTGACTATCACAGACAAAAAAAAAATTTCAAATTTTTCTTCAATGAAGAAATTTTCAATTTTCCGCCTATCAGAAAAAATTTTTTGGAAAAAAAAGTTACTTAAAAAAAGAATAATTTTTATAGTCTCATCTGATTTTTTTTTTACGTTTCTTTAGGGGAAGGGCATTTGTAGGCGGGTGTTTATGACACATTAAGGGTAAAAAAATGGAACATTTTTTGATATCTTATTATTACTGCTGAATGAATTACGGCGAGACGACACGCACGAGAAAACTCTTATGAAGAACTTGGACGGCGAGCGCAAAAAAATTATGTGGATCTTCATGCTTTTCCAAACGATGGTTTTGTAACTTAGATAAATAGCAAACCATATTTCCATTCAATAAATAAATTGGCTTTAGAAATACTTTTGTTCTCTTTGAAGAGAAATATTCGTGATTTAAAATCAGCGAAAAATTCCGATTAGGAAAAAATTAAAAATAAATCCAGAATGAATAATTGCTTTCCTTTTTCGATTTAAGAAAAATGTTAAACCCCGATGGTTAGAAATTCGGAAATATTTTTTTGCTATTTATCAAAGTCACACGAGATTACAACGATGACGAGAGACGAACCGGACCGACGACGACGGTAGATATTGAATCCTTTGGAGGAGAATAACGCGACGATTTTCTTCCGATGATTTTTTGTGACGATGAAACGCTTACGGCTTTTTTACGTGGGTTTACGCGAATACCACGAGGAGGCGACGATTACGACGACGACGATTCTTCTTCAACGCGAGACGAAAAGTTTCTTCTAAACTCCATAATTGGCCACCAATCTCTCTTTCAAAGGCGGTGGAAATTGTTCGACGAAACGGGCCCAGGCTTCTTCACCAACCTAAAATTTAACCCAAATTCAAAATCACAATTCAAAAATTACCAAGATTGAATAGGCATACCTGTCCTTTAAATCCATGTAATATTTTATGAAACATATCCTTCAAGTCGGGCCTTGGATTTTGCCAAGATGCTATAGCATCACAAAAGAAAATGAAGTCATTGACAACACCGGCAGGGTTGACGCTTATCATTTGACACATGCCACGGAATGCTGAATCCTTTTCATCGTTATCCCGGATATTGCGCAAGCTTGTACACCAGGGCCGGACAAATTGTCCAAGAGACGGGGCGACCTAAAATTGGTCAAAAAAATTATTTTTTGAAATAATTTATAAGTTAGAAATATATTTACCTCGCTTGGACAAACGTATCCCATTCTACCAATAGTAATTGCAGTATTTTCCAGCAAAGTCTTTGGTGTATTAGGTCGATTGATGATCATAATCAAGGGTTGCAATAAAATGGGAACATAAGGTTTCATTTCCGCTCCCAATTTAACCGAGATTTCTCCCGCGGCCCAAGTTGCATTATTGCACACCGAAATATGTTCAGTGTACAAATTCTGCGCCAAAATGGGCATAAACTCCGGAATGGTAGGATGGACATGTACAAAACAGGCTTTGGTCAGATCTCCAAGCAGAGCAAATGAGGATTGGCGAACTTCAGGCATGGGATCTTGTACACACTGGTATAGCAAATGCATAATATTTGAAGTGGCCACCAATTTTTCAATATGTATATCCAGCCCCTCGGCCAAGCCACTCAACAAATCCAAAGCCACAATCATGAAATCTTTATCTGGCACTTCAAATTGATCAGCATTTTGCACATGTGCCAAATGTTGATTCAGCGTTTGTTCCACCAAACTGACACATCTGCGAAATACAGGCTCACAATAAGGCAAAAATCCTTCTTGAAGGGCTGTAGCCACCGAAGATAAACATTCCAAAAGGGGAAACAAGTCTTTGTCTTCGTCTTTTAACATGTTCCATTTTGCGATGAGGGGAGGCATCAATAGTTGAATATATTCTTCTTTGTTCAAGTGGTGACCCACGGAATCTGCCAAAGTGCCAATGGCGTCGTATAAAATCAACAGATTTTTGTGTTGGTATTTTTGAAAGGCAAAGACTAATGTTTCCAAAATGAAGCCTAAATAAGGGACTAATTCTGTACAAGCCTCTTCCTCAAGGGTGGCAAAAGCTGAACATGCAGCCTCTTGAACTCGTTTGTTAGAATCTAAAATGCGTTTGAGTAGTTCCGCCATCAAGGGTTTTAAATACAAGTCATGCTGTTGGGTTACCACCCAGTGGGAGTAGCGAGAAAGAGTCCAACAAGTGATGCTGCGCACAAGAGCCTTTTTGTCAGATAAGCAATTGACTAGGTATGGAATGAGTTCGTTGAGATGTTGCACCATTCCTGACATGCATCCTTCAGCAATTGCTCCTAATGCCAGAATTCCGGATTCCTAAAAGAAATAAGAAATCGATATAAAGAAAGAAGCTAGAAGGTAGTAATTTATGTTGGTAAATGTTTGAACAGTGAACACATTTCAGTGACAAATGAAGGATCAAATGGTCGGTACTTATTTGCTTTTCTGGGCGGTACTTATTTGCTTTTTGAATTTTCTCAACCAACCTAAATAACAAGTGTGTGTAGTTTTGATTAAAACCTACTGAACATGAGGACCGATCTTAAAATCGTTGTCAAAGTTTCCATTCAAGTTTTAATTTACAGCGTAATGCTGATTTTCTTCATTTGTTTTTTCATGCAACCCCAAATGAAAACATTTTTAAATTCCGGATCGACTGTTGCAAGTAGAATGGAAACGGCAAAAAAGATTGAATTTCCAACCATAATCTTTTGTTTGGATCCTGCAACCAAATTGTCTATTGCAAAAAAGTATGGATTTCAGAACATTGATGACAAATTCTTTAATGTAAATGGATCACTTGTCAACCTATTTGATGAAATCACTTATGAACTCAATGAGGACTTTGAGATCACTAATTACTACGGCGAAAAGTTTCAACTCGGATCCTCGCAAATGCTGCAAGAATACAAAGGCGATGGGAAGAATTTTAGCTTTACAATTCAAGGATTACGTACGCATTATTTTGGTACATGTTATAAACTAGAACCGAATTTCGATATTCTGTCCATGCCCATCAGATTTCGATTTAGAATCACACTAAATCAGATCAAAAGTCAAGATCGACCCAAAACTGTCTTTTTACAATTTGTATCAAAGAGAACATGGATTAATGTACCCTTAAACTTATGGCCACAATTCCAACCATTACGTCAATACATTGACTTTGAAAAAGAATACACTCATATCTATGTAAAGGTAACAGAAAAGAATTTCAGAAATGGCCAAGAAAACAACGAAAAATGTTTGGTAGAATTGCTGAAAAAGAAAAATTGCTCTGTTCTATGCAGTACCCTAACATTTGCGGATCTCCCACCATGTCAAACAGCCGATGACTATAAATGTACCTTTGATGGTACTTGGACTAACGAAGATTTTTTTCAATGTTACAAAACGCAAAATGCCACAACGTATAGCTTACTTCAACGTATTGAAAATCCGTATCACAAAAATATCACTTTTACCACTACAGACATCAACATTGGAATGTACAACATGGAAAAAGAAATTCAAGAAGAAGTACTCATCTTGACTCTGGAAGATTTGATTGGATCTGTTGGTGGTAGTTTAGGAATGTTTTTTGGATTCTCCATTTCTGCATCACTCTTTTACTGTTTAGATGCGTTTAATAAAAGATTCTTACCTTGATTTCCCATTCTCCATGGAACAAAGTTTCTTTCAGGATTGGCAAAAGCACAGGTAACAAATCGTTACGAAACACCGAGGCCAAGACATCCAAAGCTGCTGCGGAACATTTCCTCAAATTCCAATCAGACAAAGAGGAGTCATCGTTGCCATCCTCGTCATCACTATCTCCACCGTCAGTCATGGCATCATTTCCACTTTCGATGTGATGACTACGTGATCGATGAAATCTTGGCCTGATATCTTCTTCCCGATCCGGAACCATCTCATCCTCTTCCACATCACCACGAAGTAAAATGATGTCAATTTCTGAGTACTTCATTCCCTTGACTAACACTGGAATAAGCTTAGGTAGATGTGGATGAAGCGCATCCTTGCATACAGGTTCATCAGCCAAGCTTAACCAAAATTCACAGGCTTCCAGACTGACACCTTCATCGGCATCTTGCGTTCGTGCCAACATGTAATCAATGATGCTGTTCATGTGGGGCACCAATCGGTCCATCCGGACCTCCAGCAACATGACAATAGCTCTACAAATATTCTTGCGCACTTCTGGATCTTCATCATTGGCCAAGAAAAAGAGGTTTCCGATAAAGTCATCAATATGTGTCATCAAAGCCTGTGACCGTCCAATAATGAATTGATTGACGCAGGCAATGGCATGTGACCGAATTTTGGGACTGGTGTGTTTGAAAAATTGCAAAAATTTGGGAATGAGGATGTTTAAAGGACGATTCATCGTGTCTGAATCCAAAGCTTCGGCTGAATCTTCGCAGATTTTTTGGAGTGCACCAAATGAACCTTCGCAGACTGTGTAATTTTCCGAGTCTAACATTTCGCAAAGTTGGGGCAAAAGCTCGGGCCATTGTGTTAATTCTCCTTTACTTGCGATAGTAGTAATTAGGATGCCAACTGTAGCTCTGATGAGAGGTGAAGGATCGCCTACGGATCTTAAACATTCTGATCTTATGAAAGTGGCCACTTCGGGTGGGAATTGGTTGAAATGAGCTTTGACATTGTTTTTGAGGATCAGGCCTGCGAGTGACCTAGTAGCTTCGTCCTCGGTCCTCAGCTCGGCGAGGACATGTATCAAATAACAATTGAAGTCCGGATATCTGTAAATACACAGTCAAACGTTTTGAACAGGTTTGGAATCAAGCAATTTTTAAAGATTTTCTTACCTGTTGAGTTCTTCAAGTTTTTGCTGCACCGCACGTTGCGTAGCATTGTCTGGGGACTGTGATTCGCGTAGAAGTTGCAAAATTTGCTGCAAACCACTTTGCTCAGGTTGCCAATTCATTTTAGTCTGTAATTTAGAAAAATTGTTTTAGAAAAAAACATATTACAATTCAAAAGAAAAGTTCGTGAATTTCACTTTTTTTTCAGGACAAAATGAAAGGATAAATACTCGTGACATTAACGAATGTTTTTAAACATTGAAACGTTTTGAAATTAAAGAAACTGAATTAAGGGTCTTACCTGATTCTCAAGAGCCGCTTAGGTTGTCCAAATGTTGTTGAGATTTCGCTTTTTTGAAGATTTTACTTTTTCGAAATTTTTCTCTCAACAGCAGCTCAAGAGGTTTTTGCACTTCTCATTATTATCCGTATTCTTTGGAGGTATAATCTCCGAAAACATTTGAAAAACGCCACTTTCTCCACTGCTTTGTACAAGAAAAGCCACGAATAACGGTCCTCATGGCGGAAATGTCGAATGTGTACATTTTGCAATTTGAAGGAAAGAGCGGGAAAATTCAAACCTCTCTTTTGAAATCTTTCTCAGACTTTGCAATTGTTGTGCTAAACCAATGCTAAACGGTTTAGCCTAAACCATTTCTTTTCAGATCGAAGACCGGACCGCAATCTTTAAAACAATTATGTATTTCATGATAATTTTCAGGTTGCGTGAAAAATATTCAATTTGTTCCGGTTTACAAAATTGCCGTCCAGACTTCAGTAATCAGCTTTTTCAGAATTTGGAGAATCTTTCAAAATGAAGGAAGAACACGTGAAGGCAGACGAGAATTTCGCACTAAGTTTTGAAGATTCAATCGAAACTAAACCGGCAAAACGTATCAAACAAGAACCCGTGGACTCCCTTGAAGAAAGAAAAACCTTCGATGATGCAACAACACAAACTGAAACTGAAGAAAGAAAAACCTTCGGTGATGCAACAACACAAACTAAAACTCCTTTGGTGATACATAAGAAAGAATTAATGGAATCAAATGAAAGCTTGACCTTAGCTGAAACCGACTGTGAGAAAATAGAAAATATGGACTTTTCACTTGAGTTGGAAGTATCTAATATATTTGATCCAAAGGTTAATTTCCAGTGCGGATTTTGTTCAAAAGACTATTCAGAAATACGAGCCTTGAACAATCACATCAAAGATATGCATGAAAGTGCTGCTTTCAAATGCCAAAAATGTGAAAAAACTTTCAAAAATGAAAGGATGTTGAATACACACCAAAGAAATTTCCATCCTCAAGGGGGGAAATTTTCTTGTGAAAATTGTTCGAAGTCCTTTTTGGAGTTGAAGAACTTAAAGCAACACGAGAAGACTCATGATCAAATCCGATACGGCTGCACTCAATGCGAAAAGTCTTTCACAAGCAAACAATATTTGAAAAGCCATGTGCTTGCAATTCATGAGGGTTTGAGGAAGAGCTTCACTTGTGACCAATGTGACAAAAGTTACAGTCGTTCAGATGATCTCAACCGACACAAGAAATGGAAACACGAAGGCAAAAGATATCCATGTTTGAAATGCGACAAGGACTTTTCGCGAAAAGAAATCTTGAAAAGTCATGTGCAATCAGAACATGATGGTATGGATATTACTGTGGCGTGTGACAAGTGCGACAAGATCTGTACTTCCAGATCCAACTTGTACAACCACAAGAAATTAGTACATGAGGGAGTGAAAGTGAGGTGCTATGATTGCGGAAGAAAGTTTAATAATAATTCTCATCTGAAAGTACATAGAGAATCTGTACATTTGGGTGTACGACACAGATGCGAAGTATGTTCAAAAGAATACAAAACAATGAAGTCCTTCAAGCTTCATCTTCAAAAACATGTCAAATCTGACGAAGGTTGAAATAAAATTACGTTTCAAACGTTACAAATCTCAAAGGGTAGGCTGTGTTCCGACTTAATAAGTTTGAAAATTAAAGGTCGTTAAATGCTATTAATCCACATTAGTTATTTGACAATGATAAATGGATTTAATTTTTCCAGAAATCGGATGTTCGACTTCTTCACTCGGTACAATTTGACAAACTTTACCGCAACCTCTCAAGGTGTTATCTTCTGATTGGTCAACCATTTCAATTTGATCCAAAGGTCCAAATACCATTTGTATTTCCCAAGGGTACAAAAATGATGCGAAGCCTCATCATCATCGAAGATATCATCAACCTCCAGATGTTCATTAAACAGTTCTAAAACTGTGATCCATAGGGTAGCATCTTCTGTCGACATGGCACCCAACCAAAATGACCAAACTTTGCAAAATGTTGAATTCTCTCTCGAACAAGAGATGTGTAGATTACTTGGATTGGATTTTACCAGTGACATAAAAGAGACATGTGATCAGGAAACGTTCCACAAAGTAATAAAACAAGAGGAGAAGGAATATGACCCAAAAGTGGACGAAGAAAAATGTGATGCGGCGAATGCGGCATACCTCTGCAAAGTAATAAAGCAAGAGGAGACGGAATATAAGCCCAAAGTTGATGAAGGTTTTGTTGAATTTGAAGACAATTACGACATCAAGAATGAAACAACAGTGAACGGCTGGAACGGTTGGGACGATGAATCCTTGAAATGGGTCGAAACTCCTATGCAAGCTTTGAAGGCAAAGTTGGAAAGCCTTCCAGATCCTGAACCATTTTCAGATGTAAAAATAGTATCAAAGAAGAATTTTCAATTTAGACTAATCAATGGACGAATTCCATGTGATCAATGCCCAAAGACATTTAGAACAGAGAATACGTTTAAAAAACATATCAAAGTTGTACACGTTGGCTTGACAAACAAACCCAAATGTTCTACATGCGGGAAGAGGTTTCAAAGTCTTTATCATTTGAAACGGCACCAGCAATCAGTTCACGAAGGACTTCGTTTTCATTGCAATCTCTGCACGAAGCATTTTTCTGACAACAGATACTTGAGAAATCATGTTCGCGCTGAACATGAATCTGAAATGTGAATAAATCCTAACATGAATCTGAAAGTGAAATGTGAATAAATCCTGCATATGTACTACTTAAAAATCTATTCGTTTACTACCTCTAAATTGACAATATTGACATTTTTCATTTGATTTGCTTTCTAATGCCCATCAAAGCAAATATCATCGCTGCGATTTTCTCGTAAGACAAAAACATGAATCCAGCAACCAAAATCGATTGAAGTAACTTCACTTCCAATCCCTTGTAGAAGTAAAAGGGTCCAAAATTCCTAAAAAAGAAAAGTCAAGCTTTGAAAATTATTTTTCGATGCTTATTGCGATCAACAATTACTTGGCTATGTAGCGAACAACTTGAAAGAAGCCTCCATCTTTTGGAATTTGATCATCATTTTCTTTACCACGTAATTTTGTTTGCACTACTTGAATAGGGTACGTGATCAACGTAGCACAAGCTGAAGCCAAAGCGCCGATCATGAATGCCTTTCCAGGACTCAATTGATTTCCGGACTTTGGAGATGACAGTAAAATCCGTTTGAAATACTCATACACGGTAAATTTGATAGCAGGATTACTAACAAGTATCAGGGAAGCAAAAGTTCCACTGACTAAGTTTTCGATGCCTTCGTGCATTCCAATCTTTAACAGTCCGTCTGCGATTTTGAACTTTTGAAAACCTTCGACAAGTAGAAAGAGAAAGAATGTAATTTACCGAAAAGTCCTTTGAATTTTGCTTTTCCTTCGTCTTCTTCTTTTTTGGTTCCTTGGCTTTTTATGCGAGTATTTACCACCCATATTGGATTGGTTATAACGACATTGCAAGCACCTGCACAACAGGCAAAAAGAAGGTCTTTCAAAGCAGATGCTTGACTTTCAATCACATGTTTTAAACCATGAAAAGTGTAAAAGTAAATGAAGTTGGAAACTGCAACACATTGAATTGTTGTAATTCCTCCCCGATACAGAGTCAAACTGAAATAGAAAAAGACATTGGAAAGTAGTGTAGGCCATTTAGACCAATTTTAAACATAAATTCGCCACCTACATTCCTTCTTGGCTAATCAATTCTTTCAAAGTTCCAATCAAGGATTTTGAACGGATATTCTTGTCCATGACAAGACGGTGACGGATAGTGTCAAGGGGCAAGACCAAAGTCATTGCGATGCAATTCCCCTAAAATTAAATGATACATCATGCAACATGCTATCAACGTTAATTAGATGCATTGATGCATCCTAAAATGAAACTTTTAATTACCCCGACTCCTGCAAGAGCATGGACTAATGTATCGTAAGATAGCATTTTCTTGGCCATTTTGAATCAGTACGATTGTCTAAACTTCACGCTAGTTGAAATTATTTTGCAAATGAGATTATCAGAGGGCAAGATTTTGAATCCGAAGTCCGAAGATAAGAAATTAGAGAATTTTGAGGTCCTTTTGTAGGCGGAAGAATCTGTAGGAATCAACGCAACCTCTTGTCTTCCACATCATCAAAACAATCGTCACCGCCAAGCAGCGTTATTTTTTGGCTTTTTTAAAATACAAAATTGCCCTTGTTGGCTGTTTGGTAGAAAATACTAACATAAAAGCAAAATAAACAAATAAAGTAATTTTCATCAAAAATTTCGTCAATTTGAATTTTGAAAGTTTTCCATATTTGAGGTGTTTTTACAACGTAAGTACAGTTTCATAAACAATACAGCCTTTTCCCGGATTTTTTTCATCACTTTCATAATTTGTTTACATTTCGTTTTCAATTGAGATCAACTAAGCAATGTCAAAGTCCGTTTGTGTAATTCAAGTTTTCGGATTAATTTCTTGCAGAAGAAAGAATCAAAAATGGTGTCGGTACAGAACACCGTCGACACCGGACATGACGATATGGTGCACGACGCCCAAATGGACTATTATGGCACTAAATTGGCCACATGTTCTTCTGACCGGTCAATCAAGATCTTTGACGTCAAAGATGGAACACAAACTCACGTTGCGGACTTAAAAGGCCACGAAGGTCCCGTCTGGCAACTAGCTTGGGCTCATCCCCGCTTCGGAACTATTTTGGCTACTTGTAGCTACGACCGTCGTGTGATTTTATGGCGAGAAGATCGGGGATCCTGGACACAGCTTTACACGCACTCAGTCCACGATTCTTCAGTCAATTCGGTGCATTGGGCACCTTATGAACACGGTCTGGTTTTGGCTTGTGGTTCGTCAGACGGTACGATCTCCTTATTGAAATACGTGTCGGAAACTAATGCCTGGGAAACGGAGAAAATTGCCAACGCGCATTACATAGGATGTAATGCAGTCTCATGGAGTCCAGATGTGAGTAAAAAGCGACTTGTCTCCGGTGGATGTGACAACTTAATCAAGATTTGGTGCCAAGACGAGACTGGAAATTGGGTTGAGGAAGCTAAATTGGAAGGTCATTCGGATTGGGTTCGTGATGTGGCTTGGGCACCATCCATAGGTTCAAACAAGACCATGATTGCCAGCTGCTCGCAAGACCGAAGAGTCATTATCTGGACCAACGAAGGATCCAGTTGGACTCCCAAGACTCTCGACACTTTTGATGACGTTGTTTGGCATGTCAGCTGGTCAATTTCGGGTAACATGCTGGCCGTATCTGGTGGGGACAACAAAGTTTCGTTATGGAAGCAAAGCATTGAAGGCCAGTGGAATTGTATTTCTGATGTGAGCAGCAAAAGTCAACAACAAGGATAATTTTAAATTTTACGTCTTTTTTATGATGAGCGAAAATAAAACAACTTTCTCAATAGTAGTACACAAATTTTGCAAGCTGTATTGATGTACTTGGCTTGTATCCAAAGTAGTAAAACGACACGAGTAGTGTCAACATGGACAAGAATCGGTTTTCATTGTTAGAAGACTCCTCACAAAATCGACTGTGTTTTCTCTGTTTAAAAGCATCTACGGAAATATGCTCTTCCTGTTCAATTCCATACTGCTGCCAGGACCATTATCAGCAACATTACGATTCTAATTTGGATTATTGCTTTCCATTCAGAGTCCTGCAAAAACCTGAAGTAAGTCATTCGTACCTCGCTTCGTTCGCATTTTTTAAAGTGTTTATTTCAAAGGTTGGTAGATATGTAGTTGCAACGAGAGATTTGGAACCTTTAGATCTCATTATGCTGGATGACCCAGTGTTACTTGGCCTGAACCATGATTCGTTGACAGCTTGTGTGGAGTGTATGAGGCCTATGGATCAAGAGACAACTTGTGCAGATTGTTCATTGAAGAGATGTTGCAGCAGCGGTAGCCAAGGACAAAATTGGCATGCGTTAGAATGCAAGATTTTCCAAGATGAAAAGAATCAAACATTGGATTTCTATAGTTTAATACTGCCAATAAGAGCCTTGCAACTGAAAGAAAGTCGCCCCGAAAAATGGAAGAGATTTTCTTTACTTATGGATCAAGATGAAGATAATCGAATTGAATCTGAACTTTTGGAACAAAACAAAGCATATATTGAAACTTTGAAAAGTTTAGGTTACAAAAATGAAGACATCATGAAAGTGTTGGGAATCATTCGAATGAATTCTTTGATGCTGCAAGATCCAGAATTGCAAATGCATGGGATCACGGGTCGAGTTGTGTACCCGACTTTGTCTTACATTTCACATTCTTGTGTCTGTAACGCTAGATACAAAATGTCTAAAAAAGATCATCAAATTACAGTCAGAGCTCAGTGTGAGATAAAGAAAGGGGAAGAAATTACCATACAATACGTCTCTTTCATGCATGGAAATTTGAAACGCAAGAAAACGTTTCAAAAAACTTGGTACTTTGAATGCAAATGTAGCCGATGCATTGACCCATCAGAATTGAATACTTTTGTCAGCGCATTGAAATGTCAACAGTGTATCGATGGATTCCTTTTACCTTCAAGTACTTCAAAGCTGTCTGAATGGAATTGTGACCATTGTGATCTGAAACAGAATGACCGGGAAATCAAAGAGATCGTAGATTTTTGCTTTGGCAAATTGTATGAGTACAATTCCAATGGAATACCTGATGTAACTACATACGAGGAATTATTAGAGATATTCATGGAGAAATTACATCCTAATCATTACATGGGTACGTTCCTAAAAATAGATATCATATTTGAGAAGATGATTGGATCTTCTTTGATCCTAAACAAATGTATCAAGGTTAAATTGCATACTTATAATTTCTTGAGTTGAAGTAGAGCTTTGCTTGTGTAGAGTTGACGCTAAGTAAGATGAGAAGTAAAATAAAAAAACATCATGTAATGTAAAATTGAAATTGAAATTGATCTTTCCACAAAAATTGGAAGTCATCCTTATAAAAATGATACATGTAATGTTTCAAAAATAGTATCAAACTAAAATGCAATTACAAATTTGCAAACGATTTCAATTATGAAGCCTATTAGAAAAATTAACTTAGGTATATGAAATATAAGAGGTTTAAAAACACAAAAGTTTAATAAAACTACATCTAACGAAAAATGTGTCATTTCTTTTATAGTATTGACCGTGAAACGCTGCCTTGCCGAAAAGTATTCTGTAGACAATCTACCAAAGAAGATACAATTTTACAAAGACTTTTTGGCCGTCACAAAGAAATTAGATGTCGGATATCCAATCGTAAGTAATTTTGGAGGATTTTTGCATTCAATATACATAACCAATTAGTATCTTTTTTTTTTCTATTTCAAAGTGGCGTGGACAAGTCTTATTTGATTATCAACATGCGATAGTAAGTGAGGGCAACAGAGCATATGAAATCGGTGTTATTACCAAAGAAATTTACATTAAAACATTGAAACATGCTTGTCAATTATTGGAAGAGAGCATGAAATGTTTCAAACATGATGAACCAGAGCAGGAAAAAATGGTTGGAAAAGCTCTATCCGAAATCAAAGAAGTGTTGTTCTTTTCAGATTTTCTATGATGATCAAATCAATGTTCGAAAAATGAATTATTTTGATGAATGGATTTTCTATAAACAGGAAGGAAGGATATTAGGAAAAAGATCGATGTAAAATTTGACACTTGAGCAATTTTGCGTGAGTATTTTGAGAGACTCGACTACTCGCCAGCTATGTGGGATCACTGACTGACGTTAGTCACTTTTTTTTGCGTACGTACTTGAAGTTCATTCACGCAAGAATGAGGAAAGGAACCAAATCTTTACTTCATTGGCGTTGTTTCTAAAAACGGTGTGGAAAATTGTAGCCTTGATGACAGTGCATGGTTGATGATGACTATTTTGATTCTGATTTGTCACTTCTTGATTACAGATTTTACTACATGTGTACAATAAATATTGTACATCATTATCAGGGGGTTATTACACGTTTAATTAAATAAAGTTGATGTCCGGTAACCTCAGATAAGTTACGTATAATACGGTATTATCTACTAACTATTGTTAAGTTTTAACTTCGATTATTAGAGTTGGAAACTTTTATCACGGTCCTACAATTAAGTATTTTCAGTCTTGTTTTCTATGCAGATATGATTTTGTTTCTAATGTCATACTCTACGGCCGCCATTTTTAATTGTGCTGCAAATGAACTTGAAGGGCGTAACCAAAACACAAGATCTGTTTTTAGAGTTAACTCTGTTAAATGATGTGTGAGGGCAGTAGTCACGTAAGCTACGCAAGTCTGTTGACACATTGTTGACATTTACGGAAGTAGAAACGAAACTTTTTTTCTGTAATGCAGTGGGCTCAACCTTCAGTGAGGTAAAAGTCATCAGCAGTTTTCGTGATTGAAAAATTGAAAAATGAATTCTTGCAGTGGAAAATTTTTCTGAAGCCAAATATTCGCCGATTTCAACCTTTTTACAAGGGCGCATCAAAAACTTTTTGACATAATTGGAGACCTTTTTGCAAGAACGATTAATTGGCATCTTTTGCCGTACAAATGCAAATAAATAATGTAAGTGCAGTTTTCCATAAAAAACAATGAAACTCTAGTTTTTGCTAGAAGACATTTGACATTGGAAAAACTGCTTTACATCTTGATAGATAGCATTGAAAATTCCAGTAGATATGCTTTTGATAAAAAATATAAATTGTACATAATCAGAAAATTGGATAGATGTTGTTTGTGTAAACACATTATCAAAACTAGCACCTTTTCTCAAAGAAAATTTTGAAACACTCTAAAATTTTCTTTATCAGAGATAAAATCAAAAGAAATATATGATGACAACGACAACTTTTCAACTGTCTCGAATTTCGCTGAAAATCCGTCTCATTTTACCACAATTTCTCAATCGCTTGAGAGTCTATGTCAAATGCATTTAAAACAAGGTATTTATATTATTAATGCTAGTGCTTCGTCTTAATAACTGCATATATATTTCTTGGATCTTTCAAATGCAGAAAAATCCTCTCATTGTAAAAAATCAAACATACTATTCGTACTTGAATCTGAGGAATCACATATACGTATAAGGAAATATCCAATGATGATCAAATCAAACTGTTTATAGCACCTCTTGTAAAATCTGGTGTTTAGCAAAAAGTATTGCTAAGTGGTCATCGAAGATGAATTCCAACCTTGAATTACGCGTTGTTGCAGAAGCAAGCAAAGCAGCCTTTCAGCTTTCTGCTACTTGATCCGCGCGTTTGCGTTTGTTTGTGATTCGGAAAAATCATTCAAATGTGCATTTCCACGCGTCTGCGTTAGGCCTGTACCCTTCTTTATAAGCGGTTGTTAATTCTGTTGTTGCCATCAGTTCACAATTATCCATTTGTCAGTTAACAACACATACTATAACCAATTATGAAGGTAAGACAAATTACAAGAATCGCGATTACTTTGCTGCTCGCGATATACAATTTTGTTATTTGATTCAAAAGGTTTCCATCGCACTTGTTACTGTGGCTATTTGCCTCGCACAAGCCGCCCCCCGATCCCGATCGGAAGCCCGAGCTGCAGCTAGACCCCGACCCGCTGCCCGCCCCGAACCTAAAGCTCAACCCAAATCTGGAATCTTTGATGACAGTCCTTCTTTCAACCAACGTAAATCATTTGAACAAGAGGAGCCCCGTTTTGAACAAGAGAGACCTAGACAACAAGCTAGCCGATCTGCCAGAAAAGCTAGGCCTGAACCCCAAATTCCCATTCCTGTCGGACCTCCCGTGATCGCTGTTGAGCCTTCCATTCCCGTACCTGTGATTGCCGACGTAAGAATATTTAGAAAACATGCTAATGCATCCATTCATCGATCATTTTTTAACTGATGGATGATCAAAAGTCATGTGAATTTCCCGCTTCTTTACTGCATTTCAAATAACTCAAAAATTGGTAGATGGAGTTTAGCAGAAACCTCTACCGGAATTAGCCGGTACAATTTCTTTCAAAGAGTTTTATAATCTCTGAGAATTGATGTGGTAAAAAAATGCAGAAATGCAACCAAAAATCTCGCACTAAAAGCCACCGCAAAATTCCTTCAAATGTTTTCTGCGCGATGCGAATGATTGATTTAGTCGTGAGCAATTAGCATGACAATTTCCGCATTTTCAAAGCTACTGATTAAAATGAGAAAATTGGCTAGCCATTCAAGGAAGATGCAGCCAAGCATAAGAAGAATTACAACAATTTTTCATTTTTATTTTATAGCCTCTTGGACCTGCTGCTTATCAATACCAATGGGAAGTGTCTGATCCCGAAGGCAACAACTTCTACGGTCATGGTGAGCGTCGCGATGGAGCCTTCACCTCAGGTTCTTACTTTGTCCTTTTGCCCGATGGCCGCAGGCAAAGAGTCGATTATACCGTCAACGGAGATGAGGGTTACGTTGCTACCGTCAGTTACGACTAAACCAGTCTTACCTAGTAAAATGAACTTATCATCAACTTAAATTCAATCGGAAATATACTTGCTGCGTAGCACGCAACCTTTATAACTTGAACTTTTTGATACACTTGGTAACCTTGATACTTATCAACCGTGAAAATGATGGTGGCTACTTTTAAATTGCACAATCTTATTTTTGACAGAAAAAGATGCGTTTTTAAAGAAGACCTACACAACCTTGAACTAGGATTAAATAGATTTTATTTTCTGATTTTCCAGATGCTATCTTTTGAGCTGCTGAAAATCCAGAACTACCTACTGAGTGATTTCTTTTATTGACGTCGTCCTCCACAAGGTTTCTTTTTGAAAACGCATTTTGGATATGTTGACGAAGCTTGTACACCTTTAATTTGACAATTTTACGAGATCCCTCTTATTATTAGGATTTAAAATGAGAAAAACATGGTGTTTGTCCAGATTTCTATAATCTCCGCAGGCCATCAAAGACCGCAGGATTTGCGCGCGAGAAGAGGAGGAGAACCCTGCTCTGCAGATTGAGAACCTGAAACCTCAAAATAGTTTGAATTTTTTCATTCAAAAATTCATTTTTCTGTATGTACAAATACCTTGAGTAGCAGGTTCAGCAACACAGTAGAAGCAACAGCAGCAGAGAAGCAAGCGAGCAATCGTCGACGAAGGTTTTCTTCGTTGGCGATGGCGGCGGCCAGTGAAGCCTCTGTTGCCGTAGAACAACATTAGAGCAGAGAAATGTCCCGTTAGATTACCCGACAGGAGAGTAGTAGTTGCTAGTAGACATAGACCCATCTTTTTTAAGACTTTTCAAATAAGCTAATTAAATCATAGAAAGAGGCAGAGAGAAAGTGTACACACAAAAGAATTTTCTAAAAAAAGTTCATAAGAAAAATCAAACCATGCATGACTACAAAAGAGCAATAAATAAAATGGCTGTAACTTTTTTTTTGCAAAAATGTTGCATTAGCAATTTATTAGCATTACGTGTCTGACCTAGAACCTATTTATCAATAGCATTGGAAAAATTTGTCAGTTACTTTTTTATTTGAAAATAATTCACAAAAATTCTTGACGTTCATGAAAACATTTCCAATTGCTTGACGAAAGTGGTTTAAAGTTTATATTTTCAAGCGCAGTTCTTCAATTGTGTCGAATTCATGCAAAATGAGATGTTTTTAGCGATTTTCAACAAAATAAAGTGTTAAGTGAGTTAAGAACCACGCGTTGAAGTCACCGCACGGAAGAACCAAGCCTGTGACTTGTGAGCCTATCTCGCTCTAACTCTAACTGTTGCCCTAGCTCTTCTCTCAGGTATGTAGTTGGCCCATCCAAAATTTGCCTGCAGCCACTTCAGTTCTTCACTGCTACCCAAAGTCACTTTTTTCCGTCAATATAAACGACTAGTGACACAGAGACCTCGGCGGAACGAAGAGCACCTTCAGAACTAAGAAGCGCCCTGTGAAAAGCGCCGCACCACCGCTATACTTACCGTAAGGAAAACCATTTCAGTCGCAACTTGGACACGTCGTCGTAGCTATGGTGGCGTGAAAATTCAACTGAAATCTAGAATTAAAAGGGAAAGTAGTTCTTTCACTTCCCACTTCATTAAAGGCCACCGAAAGACAACAGAAGTCGAAATCGAAAAATGTTGTTCTTCAAACATTTAATGGTGGCATCCCTGCTTGTCAGCAGTTCATTAGCTCAAGAAATCACACAAGAATCAGAACAAAAATCAGTAGTGAAATCAGAACAAACAGAAAATAGTGAAGAAATAAAACGACAAGGTCCACAACAGGCTGGATGGGGTGGATTAATTTCAGGTAAGTTTTTTTTTACACACACAGATGGTCTCCTCCTTCGTGAATTTTGTCAAAAATATTAGAAAATCTCCTTCTATAATAATAGGACTTAACGTAGCGTAAACATATCTGTTGTTTGAAGAAAACTCTTTTGATGTTTTAGTAGGTCAATTTATTTCCATTTGAATGGACGTCAAAGCGATGGCACAAAATCAAAACGTGATTTGGGCCACTTTAGGCTCATTAAAGTTGAATTAGAAACTAGTAGAAAATCCTGTAGGTGAAGCAGCAGCAGTAATGAATCACATTCCTTGGAAAGATTTTCTAATCTTGATGATGAAAAATGAGTCATAATTATTGTAGATTTCTCGAGAGGCTCAAAAGAGAAATAATCATCAAAGTTTTCCGTATGTTTCTTGTCTTGGGGTCAGTGAACTTGAAGCTGTCAGTAGCGTGTCCGCAGTTCTCTGCTATAGAGGAGCTCGCCGCTGTCTTCTTCTGCATTGCAATACTGACCCATATTTGAGCCACCTTGGCAGTAAAATGGCCGTGAGAAATACTTTACATTTTTGCCGCAATTACTACCTCCTGTGAAGCTGAAGTGGACCCACATAATGATGCAATTTTCACATTATAAAACTTTTGGATAGCTTGCCAGTTCCATTTCTCAAAATCAATTGGAACGAAAATTACCTTAGAAATCGGCTTGCGGCATGTCTTTACAAAAAAAAACCATATACTTCAAGATTATTCTCAGTATTAGATAGTACTCGGATAAAAAATGATTAGATGGCGGTTATGAAAGTATTTTCAAGATTTTGACAAATCTAATCCGAGCTTTGCTGATTGGCAGTTTTTTTAAAACGAAAACATTGTTCAGATTTCGAATTAGTATTCTAAACTTTCAGAAGATCAAAGAAATTCAATTCATATCTTATCTTCAAAGTTCAAAAAGATTTTTATCACTCGTTTCCTTAGGGCATGTGGTGTGAAGGAGAAATAGCTTTCAACATTAAAGAGCTGCTGCTGCCCAACCAAACCACTAACTGGAATAACTGGACATGAAATTTTGGCTTTGGTTAAGTTCTTCTTCATTCAGTTCTAGAATTTAGGGGCAGTACAGCAGGCCAATAGATCCTTGATAGCTAATAGCCAAGAGCTGCTGATGATGATGCGAAGCATCAGAGGTGGAAAATTAACTGTGTAGGAGAAGAGAAGAATCTTGTTCTTGGCCACATCATGCGCGTACTACAGCACAGTACTGTGGGGCATTTTTAAGAGACATTAATCAATGCATGCAATCGTTCCATTTAGAGTGAAACCTAAGCTGGAAGATCCGGTTGTACATCCAGTGTGTAGTGAGAAACCTTTTTATTGCATTCAGTCAAATACCACGTCATTTCTATTATTCTCTTCTTCTTGCATCTAATCAATTCCTAAGTTACACTACAGTAGTGTGATCATCATCATCGTGATGAACAAAACAGTTAGCATAGATAACAGATTTTTCATTTTGCTACTACTGTGCTTTGCTGCTGAAGCTGATGTATGCACAAAATATTCATTTTTCTTACCACAAGCCACAACAATAGCACTTTTTCTCCAAGCACTTTTTCTTGCTGTCTACCATGTAAATCAGACTCTAAATAGACTTCAATTCATGTTTTGATAGAAAGAAATCTAAGGTTTTCAAATCCAAAGGTTAAATTGGGATTTTTTTTTCGCAATCAAACTGAACACAAAATGACGCAGAGACTTTTCCACAGGATTACTCGGCTCCATTACCAAAACGGCTGAGGTCAATGAATGTCCAGGCAAATGCTTACACGCTTTAGCTTCCCTCTTATGCGAAGAGGTCAGAGAGGATATTGGATGTCCTTCCGCCCAAATGAGGTGTTGTGTCGATCGCCGAAACGAGAACGAGGCTCCATCTGGAGACCAAAATGGTGTGGAAAGCACGACCAAAAAGAGGCTCAGACCTCCACCCCCTCCCCCACCCAGAACCACACCAAGGACCACCACCACTACTACCACCACTACCACGACACCCAGGCGGGTAGTACCCGATGTGGCCTCTAATAAACAGGACAAATTCGGCGACTATGAATACACAGATGACGAAAGTAATAGTTTGACCTCAAGGCAGTCCTCTGCCAGTAGGTTTATGACCTCCTCAGCCTTCCTGCTCTGTTCTACTTTTCTACTTTTTATTTAATTAGAGCATGCTCATTTTTATTCTTTATCATTTTTAACACTACCAGCCCACCCCCTTATAGTTACCATTCTAAATGTGATACTACTACATAACACTACCATCAAGTGGGAAAAGTCATTTGCTTAACGGACAATTTTAGTCAAAATTGTGTGTTTGGCAGATGACTTCCCTCTTTAGAAAAAAGAACCAATATTAATCATTCCCAAAAATTGTGATAAATTCTTCTCATATTCTATTTTTTTAGTACATGTGGTGTCTGGTATCATCAATTTAGATAAATAAAATTGCTTTTTAAAAGCCTTTACTACTCTTATCATATTTTTCTTCCAACATACATCCCGTTATCCCATATTTTTTCTTGGGTGTCCATGTCTTCTTCCATCACTACTACTACTCTGTCAGCTTCAAAGCATCGTCAAAGTTGTTCTACTGTTCCAAATGATCTTGCTTCATTCCCATCCCCATAATTTAGCGTAAGTTGGGTGGTCTCTTCTTAGTTCCACCTCTAACCTCAAAATTAACCTAATTTCTTTCAGAGAAATGCCCCGGTGTTTGTGTGGCCGAGAGGTTAGCTGGATTTTGCGAGGCCATTTTGGACATTAGTGATGTCTGTGCCAGCAATATGAAGTGCTGTGTCTCCAAGCAAATGTTCAATGATGGCAATACCCCTTCAGAACTAGTGATTCCCAACAGAAACAAAGTTTCGTCACCATCATCACAAAATCAACGTCCAGAGGTCACAACCACAAGTTCACCTAGATCCGAACCCACTGCAGCACCGGATCAGAACAAAAATACGGCACCGGCGGGGTCATGTCAAGGCACTTGTGTCACCGGATTTTTCGCCCTCCTTTGTGATGAAATTGATAGGAAGGCCGACTGTCCAGGCAATGGAAGATGTTGTTTGACCAAAAAAGTGGGCAACAGACCTTCGCCTCCACCCATTACCGCCAAATGCCCAGGATTCTGTCTACCCCAATCCATGTCTAGTCTTTGCACTAAACCCTCCAACATTCTTCATAATACCAAGTCATGCAACAAGGGCACAGTTTGCTGTGAGTCCCGTGAACCTGGTCAAAATGCTGTTGAACGTACCCCTCCACCCCCGACCAGAACAACCACCAAGCGCCCTGCACCTCCACCACCCCAACGCCCTCAAAGACCGTCAGGTGGAGGTGGACCCGACTTGACTTCTCTACTACTGAGTGCCGCACCTTCCATACTCAGTGCTGCCACCGGTAACAGTGATGCTGGCACCACCGCCGCTGCCCTCTTGCCCGTACTTGGCTCCGTCTTGGGTGGAAGTTCAGGTGGCTTTGGAAGTTTACTAGGAGGTGGAGCAGCTCCAAACAGAAACCCCTCTCAAGGCAACCCTGGATCTGATCAAGGAGCAGGAGGTGGCGCAGGTGGTTTAGTGGCATCTCTATTGCCTACCCTAGTTGGCACCTTTTTGGGAGGTGGAGGAGGTGGCGGTGGAGGTCAACAACAGAGGATACCACCCAGAGTTGGACAAGCACCACCTTACCGTCCACCACCCACTCCAGCACCTACACTACCACCGACCACCACAGAGCCTGCCGATCTTCGTCCTGATTGTCCTGGAACATGCATTGCTTCATATTTGTCTTTCACATGCTTTGGTAAGTTTGTTAAAAACCACCATGTCTACCATACCATCATTTAATTTTAGTGTAACAAGAGAAATCATGCCATTTTCAAGCCCTCCATTTTCACGCTTGAATTAACGTATCATGCGAAAAATATCAAAGCTAAATCATGGCTTCTTGCTGTTATGAAAATTGTGATGGATCAGCTGATCACAAGACTTTTGAACCACTAACCAGTAAACCATATTTGGTAGACGACGCCCATCATGTTTTTGTTTTTCTCATCATACTCATGATCATCACCGTTTGGCCTTCTTGAGAGTTGAGAGACGACGAGAGCAGCGAAGACGACTTGAGTTTGACTGCTTTTAATTTTCTTGCTTCACTTTTCCAATTTCCATTTCAATTTGCTTGCAGGCAATGCCGAAATGACAGACATTTTCAAGTGTGAAAAATCTAAAACCACCTGCTGCTCTCCCAAATCTGAAGTAAAAAACCGTAAAGTCGAAATCAAAAGGATTGAGTATAACCTCAAAAGAAGGCAAGATACTGACGTCAACGAAAATGACATCCGTGGACCAGCTTTGCCCCAAATTGGACCGGTCAAACCCACCTTAGAACATCCAGTCACCAACAAATATGTATGCGGAGTCAAAGGAACTTACAGACAAGGCAAAGTGGTAGGCGGAGACGATGCCACGCCCGGTGAATGGTGCTGGCAGGTAGCCTTGATCAATTCCTTGAACCAGTACTTGTGCGGTGGAGCCTTGATCGGTACCCAATGGGTGTTGACCGCAGCTCATTGTGTCACAAAGTAGGTCACATCATGCGCCTTCGGAACTTGAGCGATATCTTTACTCAACGCAACCTCCCTTATTTCTTTGTAGCATTGTTCGTGCTGGCGATGCAATTTACGTCCGGGTTGGAGATCACGATTTAACTCAAAAGTATGGCAGTCCGGGTGCACAAACGTTAAGGGTTGCCACGACCTACATTCATCATAATCACAATTCCCAAACTTTGGACAACGATATTGCTATTTTGAAATTACACGGTGAAGCAGATTTGAAGGAAGGCGTATGCCTTGTCTGTCTGCCTGCCAGAGGAACCAGTCAAAGTGCAGGCAAAAAATGCACAGTGACAGGATACGGATACATGGGAGAAAGTAAGACACTATTTTCCAATGTCCAATCTCATCTCAAGACAACCTTCCTACTTAACATTTTATTTTATGTACCACTTTGAATTTTACAGCTGGTCCCATTCCTTTGCGGGTACGAGAGGCCTCAGTGCCCGTGGTCAACGACAATGAATGCGTGAGGAAGATCAACGCAGTTACGGAGAAGATTTTCATTTTGCCCGCGAGCAGTTTTTGCGCTGGCGGGGAAGAGGGACACGATGCTTGTCAGGTATTTATTCTTGCACTCATTCTTCAAGCGCAGTCTCCAGCTCTTCAGAATTCGAATGCATCATCATTTTGAACATTTTTACTTTAGGGTGATGGAGGAGGTCCGTTAGTCTGCGAAGATGGAGGCTACTACGAATTGACCGGTTTAGTCTCCTGGGGATTCGGCTGCGGTCGTCGTGACGTTCCGGGTGTTTATGTTAAGATCTCTTCTTTCATTGGCTGGATCAACCAGATCATCAGCGTCAACAACTTGTAATCAACAAAATCATCCATTGAAAATTTTGTCTGTTCTGCTGTGATCTATGTACATAGAAAAAGGGTCGAAAGAAAAACCGAAGAAAATAGTCTCGTACTTAGTTAAAAAACAAACTTTACAAAGGGATTCGGGATCCAGGCAAACCTGCCAGACATTATTATCTTTATGGCATTTTTTGCGCAAATGACTGCTGTTGTTTTTATTATAATTGTTTCTGCCATGATTTTCATTCTTTCAATAAACTGCTATCAGATGGACATAAGTATTCGTCAGTGCTGCATATACTCTTCAAAGTTTTGGAACTAGTATAGTGCCCTTGTAGGTGCTCAAGAGGTCGTTCGAAATCTAGAGTCTCGTAAATGTTGTTGGTATCTGTGTCTTCTGATGTTTTATCTGCGCCTTCTTCTCCTTCGTTACTTGATGACTTTGAATCGATGACACTTTCGTAGAAATGGACATTGCCATATGAAGTGGTGGAAGCTAAACTTGCTGAGTCAGTCTTCGATTCATTCTTCGTAGATGAAGAATCCGAACTTGAAAGGCTATTGACTTTGTTCATCAGTCTGTTGATTTTAACTTTTGATGGCTTTTGAGTAGGTGCAAAACACCACCAGTGGTTTCTGAAATGTAGAAAATAAAGTTACAAACGTTTTTTTTTTTTTTAGTTTAGAACGGTAGATGACGCCCTTTTTAGCTAATTGTTCCGGATCCGAAACGTTCGTAAAATTACCTTTTGGCTAGAATCACTACAGTGAGTGACAGAATCAATACCACGCAAATACAAAAAGGTAGGAGAATTTTCAGAGTGATGTCAATATCCTCGATTCGTTTGGTCAAATCGAAGAATATGATTCTTGAACTTTGAAGTCGGCAGTTTCTGAAGTCAATCTTATCGATCAAGTTTGAGTCCACCAGTATGAAGAAATGTTCTTCATCCAAAATATAAACGTCGATTGGAATAGTCTTGTTTTGATTCAATTTGATAAAGGCTTCATTGGGAACAACTTTTCCATCATAAATAATTTTAGTCGTCAAATTTTTAAATTGAGTTTCATTGACGAAAGAAGGTGAGTAAATAAAGTTGATTTTTTGCAATTGAGCAAATTCTTTGTAATAATATTTGGATTCATCATTCCCTAAGGTAACATAACAAGTCAAGGTTTCATCATTTTCTACAGGTTCATAAAGATATCTAGACTTTGTCAAATGTTTCAATTTTCTTGCGCCAAGATTTGAATAGTTCACCAACATTTCTTGGAAAGAAACAAAATGTTTCAATTCCGGACTAACATCACAAGAAACAGCGTAAGTGCGACCAATCTGAAACTAAACAAAAACTCGAAGCTTTATACAAAGATACCAAAACATTGAAAGCTTTACCTCATTTCTTGAGCTACCATTGAATTTCAATAGTAAAATTGGAGGTTTGATGACATGTACAAAGTAATCCACTGGGTCATGTGTAACACCAAAATTATTGACTCGATGACATTGCCATTTTCCTTCTTCATGATGTAAGCCCAGATTTTTCAATGTAATTCCACAAGCCTTTGGATCCAACTCAACATTCCAATAGTGATTTTCTGTTAGATTTTTAGTTCCAATGGCATACTCTAACGTATCTCCTCCGTGGGTCCAAACACAATGTTTCACATCATTGATATCAGAATCACAATTAAGCGTGACGTTTCTGTTCTTGACCCCAAAAATTCTAGTGACAGCAGATTGAGTAGGTAATGGAAGTAAGAGAAAAACAAAGCATGGCAACACAAAAATGCTACGCATATTTGCTCTTGCTACATCGTAATTTCACTGGAAAATCACTACTGATAAAAAAGAGAGCTGCCTTATCAGCAAGTCTCGAAAATAATCTGACACCTTAGCAGCGCATGCATCATGAAGGCCGAGCTAATCGCCTTGCTTCATTAGACAATATGACTTCATCCACTATTGCAAACATTACGCAAATAACATATCGAATTCACGCAACCTCTACAAGATATGCTCCTACTTTCTGCCTTTTCTGCTGCATTCGTTGTACTATGGCATTTAAATGCTAAATGTTCATTCATTCTCCAGGGGATTTTCTGCTTATAGAAAACAGATGGGGAAACACTTTTCTATCCTTTTTAATCCGTTTTAATTAAAAGATAGGTTTGTGGGGTTAATGATCAGATGATCAAATGATTGGAGTAAGCCATTCAATAGAAAGAGTAATGGCCGATAAGTTTCAAAGGGCTGCGGTTTTCATAGAAGGAAGTCCTTTTTGCCGTCCATCTTTTGTGCTTTCATTGTCTCCAAATTCAATGTCGTCATATCCTTGGAGATGTGCCAAAAGACTATTGATGACCTCAGAATAAGAAGACATGCTATCAGCATCCCAACTGTCGCCCCACCCAAATCATTTTATACATCATAAAGACTCAACAAGCCATCCAAGTTGTTGTAAGAGGCCGGATATGATAGGAGGCCGGCTACTCAAGCGACAGATTTTTGGCTCTAGGACAAAATTCAACAGCTGAAGCTCTTTTTTAGCAGAGACCTTGAGTCATCTTTTTTAGTTTCTGACAGAAAGTAGTGTGCTATCATCTGCGTCAATAGGTGCTTGTTCAAAAATGATGCGGATGGGTGCAGGGGCTTTGGCCTTCGCCGCCCTTGATGCCATAGGGTATGAATCCGAAGAAAAGCCGCTGTCGGCTGACAGGGTAAGTAGACCCTAGAAGTGCTTTCTATAATTGTTTTTTCCTATTACTCTCCACACCATCAAATTACATAAGAACACAGTGTTTGAAAAGGAATTTTACACTCACTTATGTGAGTGAAGTGTCAATTGAGCTACACGCATTTGTAAATGCTTCATTTAGAAATTCGTCACTAGTCAAAAATAGATTAGAAAAGATTGTCCAAATCGCATATTTTTATTTTGAAAATACTTTTGTGACATTTTGTACGATATTTAAAATGCTGTCAATTATTGTCATGTGCCAAGTGACGTCAGAAAAAACGTATGTGCTTTTACATAAGACTAAGTGGTATGTGTGACAGTGTGTTCCCAAGGGACAAGGGGTAGTATTTTGACATAGATATTCACTATCATAGAGGCTTTTAGTGTTTTTCGCATACATACTAGCGTTTGGCATACTATTGAGGTTGGGGTGGAGAAGAAGGAAATTTGATAAGGACACGACGTGGGCGTCCAATTTTCTTTCCCATCAAGAAAACAAGGCGCTAGGGGATAAAGAAGGCACCCCCTAAGTACTGAATTGCGAGAGTCGCAGCCCCGCCATTCGCTATCTTGTTTGTCCATGACAAACTTTTTTCTCTTCTCCCCCCTAATCAAGAGGACACTCTACAACAAGTCATCTCAATATTGCAGTAACAGGAGACACGCCAAAAGCGTGCCAATAGAAATATGGCCTTTCTTATGCGGTAAAGAGTTGCGCCGCGGCGCGTCCCTAACACGCGATGTTGCATTGATATTCTGCATAAAAGCTAGTGCTAGAGCGTGGTCAATAACCTCCTTTGTAGTAAGTAGCGCATTGTGCACAATTTACTTTTATGTGCACTGCATCTCTTTACTGGATATGTATCGAGTAGCAAGGAGACAGCGGCGGCGGACTTGAATTCTTTTTGGACAATTAGAGAATAACGCTGTCGTGTCCCCTGGGATACAGGATTGACAGTAAGATTGCCATGCCAGTCGTAGGCAAAGTAGACTTAGGAAAAGAAAAGTTTTTTGTGCATTTTCTCTCTTTTGTTCGGCGCCCGGGCTGCTGCCTAATGCCTATGTCGTCCTAAAAATAAAGAAAAGAAGCAGTGGCCTGAACAAAAGGTGTTTATTCAATTTTGAATGCAAAGAGAGTAGGAAAAGAAGCCAAGGCAGCAGCGCAGCAGCAGCCTAAAAAATCTTTTATACAGGTGCTTTGAATGGTCCTGGACAAGCAGGGTTCTAAGCCTTCATCACGTAATGCACTTATGCAACGCCACCACCACCACCGCGAGCACTACCGCCGAGCCGTCGTTTTGCCGCAATAATTTGGCTTAGCAACATAGCATTGGACGAAGACGAGGACGAGGACGACGGTAGCAATATTGCAAATGTTGCAACAAAGCTATATTCTATGCAAAAGAAAGCAGCAGCAAAGAAATAGCTTTATTGCTATGCTCCTCTGTTCTTTTTCCCCTTCTTTCTTGTTGCCTTGTTAAGGTACTAACATTTACCTACCTAAGTACCTAAGTGGACCATTTGGGGGTTGCGAGTAATTCAATCTTTTTGCGCAAAGCAGAGAGTAAGGGAAATACAACACGCTCAAGCACTTTACATGCATGTACTCCTTGGTAATGCATAAGTGTAAATTATGGAGCTTTACTGCGGGATAAAAGCACACCCAGTCAACTTCGTCATTTGTAAACGAGGTCGATTTGATTGGAATTTCTGCGAACGAAAAAGCCAAACTGCTGTTGGAAATTGGGTCATCTTATCATCCCTACTATTCAGAATTCACCACTTTATTGACACAATCTGGCAGGCAGCGCGCATTTTGACATGATTTCATAGTACTTAGAGAGACAAAAGGGTCTCTCGTCAGTCATAGTCCTCGTCATAGAGTTCCAAGAAACGCTACTACTACTTCTGTTGATATGACCTAGATTTATATCCCTCTTTCTTCTCCGCAACGCAACTGAAAAAAAGTTGGAAAAAAACAGACACAACAGAATCCACAGAAACTCGCTTTCGATTGCGGTAAGGCAGTGACGAGACCAGGACTACGACAGCAGCGGTTGGTATGTCTACGTGCACTACATCTCAAATGAGGTGTGTAGAGTAGACTGCTGCTGTAGAACCATGGAAGGAGAAGAAACTAAAGCTGACCGGAAGCAGAAGCTTCTTGTCTATCTGCGTCTTGTTAGGGTCCCTGGGAGAGTATGAGTTTTGGTTGGAAGAAGCGGAAAAAGACCTCCGAGGACGTGGAGGCTGAGGTGTGAGAAGGAAGTTGCAGAATAAGCTGCTCTCATGGGACTGCTTTATACTACTGTATAGTAGCAAAGCCTCCTTCCTACTGACTGTGAAAAAAGAGGGCGGGAAAGCTGCAATGTCATAGTGTAGGCAACCCCAAATTATTACAAGGAAATATAAATTACTCTTTTCGTTATTGGTAATTCATGAGCGGCGGCCTCTACATAAGCCGAAATCGTATTTGCAGTAGTAGCTTTGTTTTTGCATCAAGAAAAAGGTTTTCTAGTTTGTTTTCTCTAAACATATAGAGAGAGCTAGAGAAAAAATGTGCATTTTTATTGCTTTTTAAAAATGCCTTTATGCTAGAAAGATGTTGTGGTGGGACTAAGGCTTCTAAAAAGGCTTTAAAGTCGATTCGTACAATAAGAATAAAAGTACTGCTATAACACAAAAGAGTTTCAAGATTTTGAGCATAGGCGTGTCCTCTCGTAAATTTTTCAAATAACCACGTGTCTAGCCTAGCAAAATTCAAGGAGCCCTTTTTCTCTTCGCAGAAAAAACTTTCATCTTTGCTGGCGAAAAACGGGGAGGAGGCCTCGATCGAGGCAGGAGAAGGCGTCGGAATGGGAAAATCAAACAGAGTTTTTCATGCTCCATTGACTTTCGTTTTTCTCTATCAAAAGCATAATTGATTAGATGTTCGACTTGAGAAAACATTTGTCATTTTTAGATGGTGAAAAATAGATTATTTCAGTATATATCCTTAGTGCGAAGGGAAACCGAAGGGACTTCTTCTAGAAGCATTGCTTCGTTTGCGGCTCGTTGCTGCCTTTCTAGCCGTCGAAGTCGACGAAGACTCGGAGGCGCTACTGCTGCTACTGTGGAGTTCTGGCTTACGCGAAGACTCTTGGTTACTCTTGCTCAACCAAACGTGCATCATCGCGCTAGATTTCGCACGCTCAATACCTCCACAGTTGGGAGAAGGTGTTCACGCTGAAAGGATCATTGTAAAGCCTTCTAGTGCCAAAAACGATGTGAGAAAACGATAGACTCCATTGCATTCACATAAAAGGTAGGAATCGAAAAAATGCAGTTTTTCCAATCGCTCGCTCGCTACTCGCATTCTACGCAATTCAAAGTTACACACAAACGAGAAACGAGGAGTTGCTGAAAGAGTGAAAGCTTTTTAGAAAGCAGAGGACTGATTGTTCCTATAGTCACTCAAGGGTGAGAAAAACTCAGGAAATCAGAGTACACATGTAGACAATGTAGTATGTATTACAGTGTTTAGTGGGAATTCCGACGTTAGTAACTAATTTTTTGGCTGGCAGCCCATTTTTTTCCCTTGTGATGTTGCTCTTTGTGCAAAATTTTGTTCAACGTTGAACTTGACACTTCAAGTCTAGTTTAGCCCTTCACACCGCCGATGTAGTCCTCAAGCGGCGGCATCATGGAAAGTGCAACTTATGAACTACAACAGCATCTAGAAAATAGCAACTCTGATGTTAGTGCTGCAAGTGAAGTTTTGCAATCATCCATCAAGGTTTCTGATATATTGACGGTAGGACCTATCGTGAAAAATGACGCGCAAATAATGATGAAAAAAATAGTTATGATCATGATGATGATGGAAGAAGCCTCCCCAAAAGCCTTCAAATTAAGGATTCAGTTTTGCTACTGCTGCTGTTGAAGCTGGAAAGCTTTCATCATCATTGATGCTTCTGCGGTGTCCCCGTCAGTAGCAATTTAGCCTAGGCTCTAGCTCTGGCAAAAGCATAAGGCTTATCTGCAGACCTATTGGTTAGATCTGAAAAATATGTTGAAATATGCAGTTAAAAAAATGCACCAAAAAACGTAAAAGTTTTCCTGCTCCACTGCAAATTAATTTAGGCCTTTGGGAAAAAATATTGTTTTTTTGGTTGCGTGACAGGAACTCTGCTTATCATATTTGATACTAGCGTGTCCTCCTAGTAATGGTCTTCTTGGGCTTCATGGCCATGGTCAGTGTTATTTTTTGAGGCTGTCTCTCCCTTCCTGTTGTCCTTCTGGATGGACACACTGTTTGAAAACGATTTTCTTAGGATCAACTGCTTCAAGATTATTTGCAAATCTAGCTGCCTTGAAATGAGGACTTTTCAAAGCCATTCTCAACCACTGTGACCTCTTCTTTGCTCTCCAGCCACATCGTTAGAGTACTGCTTAGCGTAAGTGCTGTGCTGCTCTAATTAAAGCAGCTAATTTTGGCCAATTTTCTTCAGTAGTGCCTTCTTCAGTAGCTAGCAGAGTTCCTCTGAGGAAATGAAGTTAATGAGGCCTTCTCACAGCTTTCGAATCTCAATCCAGCTGTAAACAGACTGTAGTAGACATATTGTTGAGCCTCCTCTTCTTCTCTTGGCAAAGAAGTATCCTTATGAAAATATATTCACTGTATTCTGTCTATTTGGACGATATTATGGTCACAAGTATTGTTCTTGAGCAAGACAGAAGAGACACTTGCTTCATATGCTTCACTTCATCCTCATATCATTTTCCTCGTGTACATTACTTGCTTTCCAAAGAAACTTTCTTAGTTATTTAGAAAGTAACAACGGGAGCATCTCTATACTTTTTTGCTACCGTGTGCCAAATGAAGACAAAGAGGTGTAAATGAGAGACAACCCTCAGACCAAAGTTCTAGTGTGTAAGTGGGACACCATCGAGTAATAGCAAGAGGGTTGAAATGAGCATGGAAAGTTACGAGGTATCGAAGGATCAGAAACTTTCTTCAGCTGCTCTTAAAGACAACTAAGATCAAGAGGTTACTCTGCTGATGCTGAGAGTAAGTAGCAGCAACCTAACAAGCATGTCCATTAGGCAAAGTAACATGACCTCACTTCATTTAGGTCAGAAGACGCTAAAGTTTTTCCTTGGCTGTTTGAGGTACAGCAGCAGAGTATAGAGGTAGTAGTCGTCCAATCCATATGTGACCTAAAGTTTAGGGCCCTAAGGGTTGGAAACAACAGAGCTATGATCCTACGTGCGGAGAATATATAGCTTTAGCATCGCGCATGCATCTTTTGAACCCTTTCTATGGTTTGCAGCACCGCCGCAGCACCACCGCTGGTAGTATGGCTTTATCTCAATCCCGATAGTAAATGTGTCACTACTGTTAAAGGGAGGATCCAATCTTTCTTGTTTATCCCTGAGTGTATCCTGATTTGCTTTGCAGAAAAGTACATCTGCAGAGGAGAAAGAGGAGGAGGAGGAGGCTTCTACCTTTGCTTTGTGTGTGTGTGTCTTTGAGCATACAGGCATATATACTACGGTATACCAGGCTCAGGGCTGGTAGCAAAGGAACTATTTTTTGGCAAACGTTCAACTCTCATTTGGCAGACTTCATTGACTGCGGCAGTAGATCTGCCAGTGAAGCAGCTAGCTAAGGAGAAGAAGGGAACTGCTGCTGCCTTTCTAATCAAGTCAGGTCAATGGTCTTTTCATTACCATGTAGGATGCTTCTGTCTTACAAAGATACTCAGAGTACTAGTGTAGCTACTCATTTTTCAAGCTCTCTTCCTTAACGCGTCATCTTGGTCTCGTAGTAGTCTTCTTTCTTGGTCTTGCGAAGCTTTTCCTTAGCCACTGCCCCGGAATCTTATCTTTCCATCGCTCACGTCCATTTGTTAGCCCGGCTCTGACATCTTCCACACTTCCCCAAAAGCAAAGTACAAGGTAAATTCCCCTCTGAAAAGTGTCTTTTTACAAGGTAGATTGAGCTTTCCACCAAATCTGATCCATTCTAACATAACCTAATTCGTCCTGATGCTGGAAACTTCCCTTCAAGACGTAAAGAGACACGCAAATTGGCTGAATCTTTTCTCCAATGTATCTAGCAGCAGCTCTCTCTCTCAAGCCTCAAAGATCGAAAGCCTCAGATATGCAGACAGTTTGTTCTACTAGGCAGCAGCTCCAGTGGTGGTGGCATCCAAGGTATACCGAAAACCGATCATCCGTGTTGTTCTTCTTTGAGCTTCTTCCTCTTGCAGCTTCACTGAGATACTGATCACAGTGTACCAATTGAACCTAAAGAAAATCAATACATCTTATAAACAAAACCACTATTTGCTTTACCGATGCTGCACAGCATTTAATCGAAGCAAGCAAAGCGAGCATTCATTTCGTACGTTAGATCACTTGTAGATGGCGTATGTGATACATATATTAACCCTATTTTCCAGGAACAAACTGCCTAAAAATTCCGATTTCTGCTAGGACATATTTGGTGATATTTCAAGCTCTAATAGCTCGCTTCGCCCGCATATCCCTACAAAATGAGTCTTTTCCAGGTAGATAATACAGTAGGATGGAGGGGCAGAGATAGCTTCTTCAAAGCCCAGATGGCATTTTTTGAAGATGAAGATCCTGGTTAGGGGAAGAAGATAAAGAAGCTGAAAAAGCAGCAGCAGCAGCAGCGCAGTCGGAAATCACGATCATGCTACATCAGAAGGGTGTGCTCATGCTCCTCTGCTGCTGCTGCTGCTGCTGCTTCTGAGACTACTGCTATCATATCAGCAGCAGCGAAGGAGTCTAGCGGTCTCCTTCTTCTTCTTGGGCTTCTTAAAGCTTTGCACTACTCTTTCCCGGAGAGAAATGTTTAATTTATGCAAGGGAGATTCACATAGACTTCTTCTTCTCTACATGGGCAGCAGCAGCAAAAGCTACATAGACTACTACAAGGGAGTACAACTGTGTTTCTAAATAGCTCCAGACTTTGCTTTGCTTCTCGCCAGAGGAGCCTCTCGGCTCCTCGTTTTTGCTTTCTTTCCGATTCTCTTTTGTCGTTGTTGTACCTTTTCTGTTCCGAAGAATACCGAAACTGAGCAGCAATGCTACTATACGCCAAGGAGAAGCAGCAGCAGCACATACAAAAAACTTTTCTTACGCACTTCTAAATTGAGTATGGCTCAAGGACTTTTCTTCTGCCAATAATGTCTACTGCTTTCTAGCAACTACTTCGACGGTGGTGTTGAAGAAATTGATAAATTCTGGAAAGATTTACTACTTTAAGAGATGCAGTTTGTCATTTGCCAAGCTTTACTGCAGAGAGATCCAAATCTGTCTGCTTTCACTTTTTTGTTGCTCTTACTTCAACGGTTGATAGCAGTAGCAGCAGCAACTCCTCCTCCCCTCTTCAGCTCCTTTACCAGCAACTTTCTTAGTGTCTTTTATTTCCTGTTTATAAGGGCTTTGATGCTAGGACCATTGGTAGATTAAGTGCTCTCTTACTGACTCCCCCTAGTTTTCTTCAAAGGGGAACTTGCTAAGCTTGACAGCATTCAGGACGATTATCTGCAGTGAATTCTTTTGTTGTAAAGGTTGAACAGCAGCAGCAGCATTAGGAAAAAAAGGAAGGGATTCTAAGGATTCTAAAGCCGAAATGCAATACAGCTGATTAGTCTTTTAGGTAGATGCTGTCACTTCCTGCCTTATCGGAATTCCTGTATGCATTAATACATCATTGCAAATTACCTATTATGCATGGCTACTTTTATGCATTAGCTGTAACCTCTTTCCCTTTATCCTCCCTTTTGTCAGCAGATGACCCCTCCTGCTGCTGCTTATAGGCTTTCTTTTATATCATCACTAGTAGTAGCAAAAGTAGCTTTCATTCAATTAGAGGTGGACCACTAGGACTGCTGGAATTGCATACTATGCTAGTCGTGCATTTATATGATGCATCATTGACATGTGCCTTTCTGCTTAAGGTGGCCTTCTCAGTTCTCTTCTATGTATATAGAGAAGCCTTTCCTTTGCTTAGTAGTAGTGGGAACTCATCTTTGCCATTTTTATGCAACAATGTAACCATCCATCATTTTTTATGTAGGCCACATCGCTTCTCAAGGCTTAAGCACAATAAGGCATGATGAAAATACTGGAATAGGACATTATTCAGTTGTATATGCTCTAGGCAGAGGCTAGTGTCCAAAGAGAGCAGTACAGAGCAAGTAGAGCGGCAAAAATAATGATCATTTGCACGATACAACTAATGTTGCACTTTCAGCAGCTCCACCATCGACGATTAGGGAGGTTTCATAATGATGCTGAGAACTGCCTCGGCCAACGTGTATTAACTACATTATGAGTAGCCTGCTAGCTGTACTAGTAGTAGCCACTGAAGCTGTTATACCCAATAGAGCAAATAGGCAGACCTTCAACGTGATGCCTACCAAGGTCTCCTCAAACACCATGCTGAAAGTTCTTCAATACATGAATGAACTACTTTCTGAATACCTTGCTTCAAGAAGTAATTCTTCATCTTACAACAATTGAAAAACGTTTCGATTTTATTTTGTGTATGAGGAGGAGGTTGTTTAGGAGTAGGAGGTAATTGTGTGGAGGTGGCATCAGCACTACTGAGCGCTGAGGTTGTCGTGGAGACCTCCTAAGCAACGTACTGCTTCTTGGTTGGTCTTGGTAGTAACAAGAAGAAGAGAAGCAACTTCTTTTGCTTTCATACATGTTTGTTTGCAAGCTTTACAAGTTCACGCATTGATGCTCTTCTTTGAAAGCTTATGGCAAACTAGGTCATTTCCGCTAGTGATGCCACTGTAGTATCATTAGGATGACCTCAAAACATTGACACAAAAGTAATTATCTGACCAATACACAACTGCCCATATAAGTGGAGAATCACGTTGCGCTTTTTTGCGCTACTAATGGAGCTTCCTTCTTTCGCTTAGTTTCGAGTATTTCGGCGATAAAAAGAACCAAGACTTGGCGAGAATTTATAGCGCTGAAGTGTTTCTCAAGCTTTCATTTTTTGCTGGATAGCCATGGCTCAGGATCAGGTTCTACTTCTTCTCTCCTCATTCTACTTTAGTTCCCAAGGGACCTTCATATACCAAAGCTGCTTTCATTCATTCATTTTTAGATGATGATTTATCAGCGTGAAAATGCAGCAATTTCCCAGAAGGGAACTCGACTACTGCTGCTCTTCTTACTACCTTACTGCAATTTCGGCCTTTTTTCAAGGCTTTGAAGATTACTCGCGCTTTCAAAAGCCTACCTACTTCTTCTAGGAAGGACGGAGAGAGGACTGAGCTATTGTGTGGTTCTGAAAAAAGTGCTTTCGCTAAATACTTTTCTCTGGGGTAGTAGTATAAGAGCTTGCCTGCTACTGCCTCCTCTCAGCTTCAGTAGTCTCAAGGGATGCACTTTTTTTCAAGGTTATTGATTTGAGTTTCTTCTCTCCTATTTCCACTCTCGAATATTGACTAAAGTCGTAGTTGGAGTCTAAGATTCGACTCTAAGGCAGCTCTGAGAACTTTTGCTTCACGACACTCATCATGACACTTCCTTGTCCGACGACTACTGCTGCGAAGACTACTTCTAGAATGTGAGGAAATTCAATTTCACAAGACTTTTCTAAGCTCCAACTTTGAGTTCTATTCCTATTTTCCTCGAGGTCCCAAGAGAAATGACTAGAAAAATCTTTCTTTCTTTATTGTTCAATACCTTTTTTTTTAATGCACCAATCCATTGTGCACTTATGGATCTTATGGATCAGATTATAGATCTGCTTATGACAGCGAAAATGGGAAGAATTGGTGAAAATTTACAAAGGCATTTTCGACTCCTACACTTTTTTCTTCCTCTCTCTCTTTTCCGATAGTGCTAAAACAGGCCATAAAAGGCTGATTTTGCGAGTGCATTTCCCATCTCTATTGCTAATTAAAGAACTTTTCCAGTAAGATTTTGATAGTCAGTTTCACTGGGGCAACTCTAGAAAGTAGACACCCAAATCCCTTTTTAAAAAGCTATAACATATTACGAAATGACTAAAATTGAACACGTCATCATGATGACGTTTTAATATAATGTTGTTCTATTATTGCGACCTTGAAAGGCTTGAATCCTCGGTTTCTAAAGTGCCGCGACATCCACTTATCATGATGATGAAGAGTTGCTGATGCTTTTAAGACTTGCTTTCTAAATTCTACTTCAGTCTTTCAAGGATGATTTTGCTAGCTTCTCTGATGCAAAAATATGAAAGAGACTGAGAGAGTCACAAGGCCTTTTGTGTGTACATTGCATAGAGAGATGCACAAACAAAAATCACAATCATAGCGAACGCAGTTTCTAGTTCAACTCCTGCTTCTCCAGCAGCAGCTCTTCAAGCCCTTTTCCAAAGAGCAGCGAGGTCACTGTGAAACGTGTCAAGGTTTGCATACTACAACCAAGCTGTGAACTTTGATAGAGACGTTGTCGTTTTCCTTCAGCGAGCTACGAGCGTGTGAAAGCCTTTTCATACCATACTGCAGCAGCAGTAGTACGCTGTAGAGTCAACCCCATAAGTTTGCATACCACATTGGTCACAGAGCGGTTTGGCATGACTTGTCGAAGAAAATGAGGGAGAAAATATGTCATGGTAGACCCGCAGCAAGAATGTCTAGAAGATAATACCCGCGGACAAAAAATACGAGCACTAAATTGTTTCAAAATTTTAAAACACTATTGTTTTCAAATGAACTGTTCTAATAGTATTTTGTTTTGGGGACGAAAATTGAAATTGATCGTGTCTGCAAGACTTCAAACCTAGGGATTCTACGTTTGAGTCTCCTCTGTGCAAAAAAAGGCAGCAGAGGTCTATGGAGTGGAAAGTGCGATGGCTTTAGTGAAAGCATCAAGCTCAAAGATGAGGAGTCGCAAGAGGGGCTCAAAGTGTAAGCCTTGCCTGATCTGGGAATGCAAAGTCAGAGACTAGTAGTCTCTGTCATCAGTAGTCGAGTGTAAGCTGATCTACGTACACTAGTCCTCCTCCGCATTGCATGTGACATCCTCATCATCTAGCTTAACTTTCCAGCAGCACTAGCACCACAACTACGACGACGAGGAAGCACTACAGTCCTTCTTGATGATGAGGAAAGGAGCCTTTGTTGGAGTACTCATCTAGAAAACAAAGGATTCACTATTATGACCACTGAAACAGCTACAACATGCTGACGATAGCCTACCAAGATTCTTTTTGCCGTTAGGGTTGCATCATTTCCTCCGCCCAATGAATTTTCGCTTACGAGTAAAGTCCAATAAAGTCAAAAAAACTGCATGTAGTGTGCGAAAATGAGACGCTTTCAACAATTTTCGCACACAGTGTGAAAATCTTATTCAACTCCATTTATCACTTTTAAAGTTTATTGCACGACACGGTTTAAATTGTCATTATGCATGAATAATCAACTAGATTTTGAGAAAGTGAGTCCACTCTAGCATATCAAGCTGACAATATGCCTTAGACACTTCCGCCTCAAGTGATGGGAAAGAAAATACATGATCTGCTGGTTCTTGGCAAAAGCTTTGATTGCACTAAGAATAAATGTGCTACAACATTTCTGGGAGAAAGCAGCAGCAGCCTCTTTGACTACATACTACCAAGGCTGCTTTTGGATGACTTCATTGCCAAGATGGTTTGCAGTCGGCCTAACAATGTCCTCCAAACTTTTGATTTATGGCTGCGTGAATTTTGCCTTGCAGTTAAAGCTCCTCTTGCTCCTCGTCGTGCAAATCAGAACAGCAGAGCTTGCTTTAGGCCTACTACGAGAGAAGAAGGACGGACGAGGTTGCTGCTGTTACAAATTAGAAAGCGAAAAAATGCTTTAAGGGCTTAGAATGCTCGTTTGTCTTCATTCTCAGCTCAACTCTTCCTCGCTTCTTGCCATACACTTCTTCTTTTATTGCAGCGTCGTTTTTTTTACCAGCTTTGTAGTCGCGGAAGTTACAGCACCAGGCAACCTTATTAACTCACAGTTATTTCCTAGAGCTGCTATATGACCTCCTACCATGCGCACTGTATCATCCGACAAAAAACTCGAGTTAAACACAAAAAAAAGTTCATACAGATACATTTATGTGCGATTTCGACAATCATCTGCGATTGTCTTCTTGGTGAGACTTTTCTAGCAATTTTCAAACACCATGTGTTCCACTCTATCGTGGATTGATGCGAAAGTTTACGAACCAGAGCTATTGCTCCTTTATTTCGATGGACGACTATTTTATGGGCTCAAGGTAGTACAGCAGTTGCATTTACAAGCTCTTGCTTTCTAATACTACTTCGACGGTAGCAGCAGCAGCCAGGAGCAAAGCTCAAATTAGTACAAAGTCAACGTGAGTAGTACTGTGGTAACCAAGCATAGAAAAGCATCAGAAAATTTCTTCTCCTCTGTGCATCGCATAGCATAATTTCATTAGGTTGAAACTCTCTAGGCTCAGCATCTTCTTCTTCGTTCCACGTCTTTTTTCTCTCTGTCGTCGTCCCATTTTCCACTCTTTCTCTCGTCGTGTGAAGGGGGATATTGAGGTTTCTCAAATAAATCGTCCTCTCCTCAGCAGTAGTCCCCTAGATAGGATGCTTTACTACTGCGTTGCTATATCTCAAGTAGCTAGTTCATTTTCAGGACGAAGTTCTTTTACTTTATCTGCCTCTTCCAAAAGTGCCAAAACTGACATGAGCACAGAGGGATCTATTAGCAGATCATCTAACTTTCATGGCAGAGCTAACGAAAAAATGCCAGTGACCCACTTTTTTTGCTTAGAAAAAAAAGTTCTCATCCTCAATGGACTACTTTTATGGAGTTTCTCTTTGCTAGCGCAGAACCTTCGTCGCTGCTTCATAGCAAAAGCTAGATAACTAGTTTGAATCTACTACCCTCCGAGTTTTCGACTTCTGGCATACGGCAGCAGTAGGGCAGCAGTAGCAGCGACGACAAGGTTTTTCATGGCTAAAGTCTCATGGGAAGGGGAGTTTCTTTTCCCCTTCCTCTTCTATTTCGGCAGTACTGCCCTTTCCTTGTTTCAAAACAGGAAGGAGGGATTTTTTTCTAAACTTGCGCACACTGACACCAAATCCAGAATAAAGATTTTTAGTTCAAGCAGTTGTCTTTTTAGAGTAGTAAAGTGAATTTGGTATCAGTGTGTAAGGATAGCAGGGATAAGTAGGTCAATCGCACGGCGATGGGTAAAACGAGGTGTCAACGACCCTGGAGAATAGATTGGTTTATGACTATTTGGCTTCTCAAGGAGGAACCAAAGGAGATAGAGTTCTTGAAGCTGCGGAAACGAAGCGAAGTTCCTCCTTCTTTCTCAGTTGCCCTTTTTATTTGATGATGGCTATGAAGATGATCATCGAATAAATATTATCAGTGGATGCCAACTAAGCCTTCAGTAGAGGCGCGGCAGCAGCGGCATCACTGGCCCAAAGACTATGCTAGCTGCATAGCCTTCCAAGGCCGCATTACGCCCAAGGCTCTACACTATACTCCTTCTTACTTCTTGGCCTTGATCGAAAACAATGTTTCTTCTTGGCCTCCAGATACGCAAGCGAGCGAGTAATTGCCACTGATGGATCAGTAGTCCAAACTGGACTTCTGCTTTGCCTCCTCTTCTGCTCATCTTAGCATCTTGGAAGCCTGATCCAGATCCTCCTCCTCCTCTTCCAGTAGCAATGTGCAATTTACTAACGCAAAATGTGCATCCAATCGCAATCTACCACAAGAAAGCTAAATGGGCTTTGACAGCCTGCTCACTTCACTTAAACATCGTTTCCGAGCAATCTAATTTCCTTGCTACTACTTCGCAAAAGACACAGTCTTAGATGCATTTTTGCGCAAGTTTCACAAAGTAGTCTTGCTCAGCTTGCTCCTCTTCGCTTGCTTGCGCTCGCGCCAAAAGAGTAAAATTACTCAAAGCCTATCCTAATCGCTTAATTAAGGGCTAGATGAGCCATACCAGATGCGGCGTCCATGGCTCCTACTACAATAGCAGCTGCAACGGCTCATTTGTCAATTGAAAATTGCGTTATACTTCGTAATACTTTCAAGAATGGAAAAGACAATGTTGTCATGTTACAGATATGGCTTTCAAGCTACCACCATATGCGGTGGTATCAACGTACTATGTACTAGAAAGCTTAAAGCAAAGTCCTGGCTTCTGCGGTGGCTTCGGTGGTACTGCATGAGGAAATGGATGGTCGCATCAATTCGTACCACTACACACACAAGCAGCAAAGCGACCTTGATTTTCTTAGTAGCTACTCGCCAGAGAGTCTATCTATCATGTCCATTTCACTACATAAATGCAGATTCTCCATCATTCTTTATCTTTATCGCCGCTTTCTGTAAACCATGTGGATACGAAGTAGCTTGAACAAGTATCGATTTTCAATTATGTTCGTGTATCGACTCTATTAGCCAAGAGAAAGAGAACTTTGTCAAGAGTCAATTAATGGTAAAAGTTAATTCCATTAAGGAGAGCTGCTAAGCAAAGTATCAATCAAGCTTTCTGAAAGTCATTGCAAAGTCATTATCAAAAACTTCCCAAAAGTCATGTAAAGACTAACTTCTTCTCTAGCAGTAGTGGCATACTTGACACTTGTCATGTAAGCAAAGTTGGTGGAGGTTGAGACTAGGTTCATACCACGCCTGCTAAAGTTTTTTTTTTTTTTTTTTTTGAGTGATGTCAAATTGCCAAATACTCTGTAGGCGTTCTACCTGCCTACCATTCATTTCACGTCTTCCTATTTCTTTTGAGGTTCTTTTTGTACTGCTCTGACGATTCTCGTTCTTTTCCTACTCAAGCTCATATCATATCTCTAAATGGAATATGTACATTTTCTAATGGCGGAGGAGAGGTTTTAGTCATGTTCTTCTAAGATGTAAATATCTGCTATCCATCCTCCTGCTGTCCAATATTCTCTTCTCAGCAACATACAACTACGTAGGCTAGATGCCACTTTCCATTTCCAGTCAGGACTTTCCAAAACTTCAGTGTCATTGAAGAAACTATGTTGAGAATATCGAACAAAGTTCCATTTACTCAACACGATAGATCGAATCTTGCCTTTTATTGAATCTACGCATACTAGGAATTCAGAAATGACATTGACTTTGCTGATGGTCGTCTTCTATTGAAGAAGAAGCTTTCTAAAATAGAAAGCAGTTCTAAGTAGAAGGAGCTGAGAAAAGGAAATGTTTTTTGGGTGTTTTTACGACAAATGGTTCTTGCATCACTTTCTTTAGGCTGTGCCAAAGTGGTCATCCTGTAGGAGTTTCTTTGCTGTCAACGGAGTTTCCCATGGGACTTGATAAGCAAATCACGAATTTGATTTAGGACGAGAGAAGTGTTTCACTAAAGAACGTATAATACAGTAGTGGTATGTGGGCCTGTTTTTGCCCTCTTCAGTATCTCCCTTCCATCTTCCCTCAGGACAGTTTGACCAAAAGGTATGACTGATTTATGTTTCCCTTGGGACACAACAAGAAGTCTTCCGTCTTTTGATTGATTTTGACTAACCAGTGTAGTCAATAGAGGCCTATCTCTCTTCTAGTTTAATTAAGAGACAGCAGTAGCTAGATGCAAGATGTGTCAGAGAAAGGAATCACGATGCATTTCCCTTAATTCATTCATCAATAGTAAATCAGGGCTACGCCCTGCATGCTGGAAGGCCGGAGGGAAAGAAAAGTTTTTTAACGTTGCTACTTCATTCTCCTATTTCTATGCAGACTATTCTGACCATGACATGAGAAAGTATTGAAAACCGAAATCAAGTATAGGCTGTGTTCTCATTGTACTACATATAGTGGTGGTGTTGGCGGCAATTGACTTCATTAGAAAGCAGATAACTTTTCCTGGAACACTACATAGTACATATATAGTAGTACTTGGAAAAAGAGGTCTAGAAAAGCATAGTCAAATAGCCTACAGCAAAAGATAAGAGTGAACCTCAAATGAGCCTTGAAATGAAGCATGTCTTATCGTCGTGTCACAAAACGCTGTCTTCTCTTCTATGAAATGAAACCAAATTGACCAAATTAATCAACCACCGCAGCTCGCTTTGCTTGCGTATGTATAGTAGATAGTAAAATAGAAAGAAAAAAAAGATACTGTCACCAAATTGTCTAAAAGCATTAGATATCAAAGAAATGAAAGCTTTTATGGGAATTGTTCGGCCTCGTTTTTGTCTCCTTTTACTAGACATGAAGGCAGCAGTGGTACTATTCAAATGTATTGGGAAAAAGTTTTTTCATCAATTTTGTCCTCTTTCTCGTTCGTGTGGTGGTAGTGGCTAGCATGAGATCAATGGTTTCCATCGGATCCCGAAAATTTTCTTGAAGAATAAATGGCGACCTTGCGTCCGCTGACAGCATTCAGTTTAAAGCCGGAAATTGCGGTTTTTATCTCTTCTAAGGTCTGGTATGGTAGTATATGTATGTTAGTAGCAAACTACTGAGCCTACTGAGGTAGTAATACTAGCATCTAGTATGTAGATCACTCTTGCCTTTTACGTACTTATGTTCTTTAGGCTAAGATTAGACCAAAAAAGTAGATGATGTCAGCAAGCAATGTGTCTAGCAATCGTGTTTTACATGAACAGAAACTTCCTTAGATAGGCCTCTCTAAGCGTACCATAAATGGCTTCTTTTTCTTCTCAGCTGCTATAGTCCGACTCTTTTTTATTCACTCAGCATTACTATTCAAGGCCGACTAGGCCAATGCCACGACGCCGCCGGTTTCTTTTATGCTTTTAAGGGTATTGAGTAGACACACCATTAGGCGTAAATCATTGTTATGAACCCTTGGTTACGACCTGCGTGTCGTACAAACATTTTTTAAATTGCCCCAGCACAGCTTTCTAAAATTCGCAGAGTAGCAGAGGCGCTATCACTATCTTTAGAGCGAGAAAGAACACATTTCCAATGCTGTTTTGCCAGGCTTTTGTAATCTACTACAATTATTTGAGGTGCGTGGGGTACTACAGTAGCAGAGAGGTGCGTGGTCCTATAGCAAGGCACTCCTTTTAATTGCTTGGAAAACGCGATTTGAAAAATGTCCTTGTAGAGGCTCTAGTAGTCGTGCTACTCTACTATCTCGTGCGACTTGGCATTGCTAACATTCGTCTATGTGCTTTTAGAGCTCTTTCGTCATTCAGTAGTGGAACTAAAAGGGAGCAGCAATTCGTGACATAAAGGGTCACCGACAACGTAAAAGCATGCAAAAAACCACTACTGACTGCTGTGGTAGTATTGAAGGTCATCTATAGGCAGCAAAAACGCTTTACTACTAGCGTTGAAAACCAAGTAGTAGTCGATCAGCAGTACGATAGTAGTGAAAGCATGAAATACTTGAAGTAGAAGGAAAAGAAAAAGTTGTTGTTGGTGGTTTTCTATTGTTGACCACACCGCACACCGCCTTCGAAGTAGTAGTCCTGAGCTGCTGCAGCGTAAGCAACTTTTTTTGCTCACACTACTTTCTAATCTAAACATTGATGTTAAGCTTAGGGCTTTCACTACTACTACAAAAGAAGAGGATCTAAAGAAGAAAATTATGGGCCTTCTTCCTCTTCTCTTACTTAATGCTAATCATGTGTTGGGCTTATTCTGCACACAGTATGTAGTATTACACGTCCTTGAGTTGTTCCAGCAGTACTAGTACTACATACTACATGAAGGAAGCCCGAACCGCATGAAAGATGGCTTTCTTTCTTTGCTCACCATTAGGCATATTGTCAACATAACACATTTTCTCCGGTAGACTCTATTTGTCGTGCGTACATTTGCCTGTGGGGAAAGTACCACCTGGTATACTGGTTAGCAACCATCTGCTAGAACTTCAAGTGTGCCTAGTAGGAAACTGCCATGAAGGATGATCATTTGTCATGACTATACTAGTTCTCTCTCTCTCCATTAAAGATCTAAAAAAGCGCAAGGCGGGACACAAAAAAAGGCTCTAGTGCTATTTTCAAGCAAACTTGGATGGATTTGCTGCCAATCAAGCACTGGAATTCCTTTAGTGCTACTGTTCCTTATTGCAAAAGTTTGCGTGTGGAGTAAAAGAATCCTTGGAAAGCGTGCACTTTTAAAGTGGTTTTTCGCAGAAGTCCCAAGGGAAGTCAAATGGCTCTAAACAAAAAACTAAAGGACTAAAGTCATTAGTCTCTCTTTGTTTTTGATGTGTGCCGCCTTTCTTCTTGAAGAATGAAGTAGCAGTGAACGGCTTTATCTAGCTTTGGCTTTTGGTTTGCTAGTAAAGTTCTTTGTTCCATAATAGGTTATGGAAACTTCCCTTGAGACTGCTGGCATAAACTTTGAAGGTCATTCCTGTCATTCATCATACTCATTCTCATGCTAGAAACCTAAAGACCAATTGAATTCTGAAAGCGCAAATGGACCCATAGACATGTCGAAAGGATGAAAAGCAGTATAGTGAAACCACCGAAGCAGCCCTGTTGGTTCTTTTCTCATGTTAATATTCTTTTCGTTTTTCTTCTCGTTCGTTCTTTCCAAAGACATCCGTGTGAAAAAACCCTGTTAGTTCACTTCTAACCAATTTTTGTGCTTCTGTGCTCTTTCAAGGTGCTCCTCTAGTGATGAAGCCAAAGATTGATGAGCTTTTAGCAAAGAAAAACATAGCCTACGATTGTGCTTTCTAACCATTGATTGAGAGTAAGAGCCTTTCGAAGTAAAGTGTTTTTTTTGGCCAGCTTCCTTCAGAAACTGAAAGCACAACCTGTTCAGATAATCATCCATAGAAGTAAGAGGATTAGGATTACATGGGAAGAGACAAAAGAGCTCATATGTGTCTCTGTTCGTTAGCTGCCAATAATCAGCAGAAAATGAGTCCATCCCAAAAGAAGAAGAATCTACAGGTCGTCTCGTTGCTATTTCTCAGAAGCCTAACCAGGCTTGAAAATGCTTTGACTCAGAAGCAAGCACAAGCTGCTTTCTAGCAGTCACAGCGTACAAAACTTACCCAAAATGTCGTACATATAATATATATCTTTTTGGTCTATTTGCGAACTTGTAAGTATGCGAGCAACCAGCAAAAGCATCGCATAGGTTAACCGAAATGCGATCTAATATTAGAAATGAGACATTTGGAGTGATTTTCAAACACAGTGAAAGCCCATATATTAAGACCATATTTCATGCAAGTGAAGCTGTACCAACTGTAGTATTTATGACTCTTTCTTTTTTATTTTTTTGCAGCGAAATTCGCAAGGCTTACATGGAAGCAAACACCGCAAACATCGCCGCGGAAGCCGGAAGCACTCGAAAGGCAGCAAAGAAAACTCCTCTGCCATCGAAGCTCTGGTTGAGCAAGTCAACAACTCATCTTCGGTTATTTTAGAGGCTGAGCTACAGCAGCAGTCGACTGATGATGGAAGCTCCAGCAGGTAAATAAGAAAGTTGTCAGGAGGAAAGTAGGCCGATTGATCCAAGCCAAACTTCGGCCGTTGACAGTGATGCTGCCAGTTCCTCCGCCTCCACTGCCTCCTCCATTGTCTGTGTCGTCACCCTTTCCGTTATTGCATAAGTTGTCGGCGCAGCGAATAACGTGACGACTCCAATTGTCGTTAGAGATGTATTGATTGTCTTCACCGGGAGGACAAACGGGGCTGCCTTCTTTTATTTTACAACAGCCACGATTGAACGTGATTTCTGCAAAGAAAGAAAAATACTGTATTTATTTTCTGCGTTGGCTTTAGGAATGCGCATACGCGTGCTAATCTGGGTAAATTAGGCCTATAAATTGTTATCAGCATTTTTACAGCAGTATACCATAAAAAAGTTAAGCTTAACTAGTGGCCAACAAAATAAAAATAAAATCAGAAGTGTAGACATTTTGGACGATTTTCATACACTGTAAAGCCAGCTAGGATTTACGAAAGTTTGCCACAGTATTACACGGGGCTTTTTGGCCTATTCCGATATACGATATATGCTACATCGTGATTTGTTAGAAGTTGCCATACTGCCATCGGGTTTGTCCTCAAGCCTGCTTGTAAAGCAGTGAGTTTTGTCATCCTGGCATTTTATGAATCCGTTTTCAATACTAGCTGGCTCGTTGATACACTGCTCTCCAAAAGCTCCATTGTCACAGGCAAAACATTCCAAAGCTGAAGAAAAAAGAAATAGAAATATGAAATTGGAATTTGGAAGTGTATTTACAAAGCAAACTACTCCAAAATTCCATCTCTTTGTATGCAAGCATATATTTTGGCTACTTGTAAATAGGAAAGCCTTAGAAATATCGTAGCTATATACCATAAATATTTGTGCAGCTGAAGGTCGCCTGGAGTAGGAAAACAATTCCTATTCTGTAGAATTTCATGTTAAATTTGTCACCTAGACAACAGCAGCACGACTACTAAAACTTTGTACATAACAGCTGATAAGCGAAAATCATAATGATCAAAATAATCTAGATATCAGTCAACTGATAACGAGTTAAAAGTTGTGAAGCTAGGCATAAGCTGTGGTCTGAGAGAGTGTAGCAAATGACGCAGAATCCTGCCGCAGTAGACCATTAATTGATGCCGTCAGATCTGCCGTCCCTTGGGGGTTACGGAGATCAGCAGTCAGGCATCACAGAGAAGCTAGCCTCAGCTGAAGCTGCACGAAGCTCAGTAGTAGTGTAGTAGTAGCCAGTAGTAGTAAGCCACATGTATTCGCGAGAAATTAAATGGTAATGAAGACGAATGAGATCTCGTTCCCTTCCGCTATATCCAACAACAAAGCCTATATAATATAGTACAGAGTTTGCAAACAAGTATTTGCACCTTGAAAAAAATAGAACCTTATTTTAGAAAGGAAGCTTTCCCTTTTCTGAAATTCAACTACTATTTGTAATTTTAGAAAAAATTGCAACACTTTTGAGTCACCAGGTAAAAGGCTTCTCCTTCACAGCTCACTTTTTACTGCTCCTTTTCTGTCCTTGGCCTTTACTGTTTCCCCTAAACCTTGCAAGGGATTTCTTCACTACCTACCTCTTCTGACCCTCGAAATGACTTTGTATACAGAATACATTACAGCCTCTCACACTAAAGTAATCCTACTACTACTACCTTTACATGGATGTGTGTATTCTAGAAACATGAGGGAGTTCATTATGCATCTATAGATGTAATGCTTAGCTGTTCATTTATACATGAGGAAACCTTCTTCTTGCTTCCAGCCAGCAAGGTTTAGAAAGGCGCAACGTGGCAACAACAACGGCTTCATTCTAACTTCTAATTAGCCTACTTGGAATTTAGAAAGCAAGTCATGATTAGAAAGCCTTACGTAGTGGCAGTAAGTTTTTATTTCTATTAAAGCAAGCTTGAAACTCGCCAAGGAGAGGCCTTTTCATTTCCGCATATGCATAGAGGATTAAAGCAGCCACACAAAGGCTTCTTTGACACAGCAGTAGCCTCAGCAGCAGCCTTCACACCAAGAAGTTTCTTCTAATGAAGAATTGGTTACATGCTGCATTACATAGAATGCATAAGGCATGAATGCTTCTAGCTGCACACACACACAGTAGTAGTAGCAGCCAGCCAAGCTACACAAAGCCTTTTGCAAAAAAGCACCTCGACCTTTACGAGCCCCAAGGGAAGTTGTGCTGCCTTTCCATAAAATAAAGGTGCGACGACCATCATAAAGCAGTAGAATAGCAGCCTCTATGCTATCCCTCTTGCTTGCTTTGTTGTTTTCTCTATACTGCTGCTACTGTTGAGTTTATGGAGATGATGGCCTTCAAAGGCCATCAGATATCAAGAATTCTTCAAACATAGCCACACTTCATTTTGGCATCAGAAGCTTCTACTCCACCTCCTCCTCCTCCGAGGTCATTTTTCCCCCGCTTTCCTCCTTCTAGTTTCTAGTGAGATGTCGTCCATCTTAGCCAACAAAACTTCTCTCAGCTTTTCTGCTCGTCGTGGCTGTAATCACAGTCCTTTTTTGCTCAAAATGCATCATTCGTTTCATGTTCCACTTTTAAAATTATTCATTTATATGTACATACTTACTTTTAGGTTTAGTCTAATTAGTAGTACAATAAGGGACATTAATGGAGCTCCTTGATGACTAGTGACTACATTATTTTGATTGATTGTTGAGTAGTCCAATGACTACTTTTTCTAGGCAGATTAGTCTTTGAGCTTAAAGGTCTAAATATTATTCCTCAGACGACAACCACCTCAGCATCCTCAGCCTCTTAAAGAAAGTAAGAAAACTTTTGAGCTTCTTACCACTAGCACTACTACCATACCAGCTGCTTTCACCTTTGTTGACCTTCAATAAATCTTTTGGATAAAGGCCATGATCATAGCTGAAGCCAAGTTGGCCTTTACGTTAAAGCCTTAGCTAGCCTAGGTGTTCAACTAACAAAGAAGGATGATTTCGCGCAAGAATACCTTTTCAGCTAGTTTCTCGCAAGCAAGAGCAAGGTTGGCATAGCGGAGGAGTCTCAAAAGATGATGAAAAGTGCAGAGAAAAGCTCTAGAAAAAGCTGTGTATATAAAGAATAGAGTAAGATCAGACCATCAGACATTGTTTTTTAGAAAGCATCAAGACTACTGAAGTGATTTACTCTCGGCACAACAAAAATTGCCGGCCTCAACACTGTCTCTCTCTCCCTCTTTTTTACGCTTTGGTAGCTTGTTGTGTCTAGTACTCCCTTGGGACTTTTTAATGTATGCAATGTTGTTGCTTATTCTGCAAAAGCCATTTGCATCGTCATGACAATGACGACAGCACATGTTTCTCGCATTTTATGGAGTGTGTGAAAAAGCAAAAGGAAATAAGGCAGGGGAGGAAAAAGAAAAGACTACGCACACGGTCATATATCCTCATTTACTTCGGTGGTTGCCTTATAAAGAATGGGTGGAGATGAAGGAAGGAAAGCTTATGCCACTCAACTGATGATGACTGATGGCCTTGTCAATGCTTAGAGAGACGCTATGTTTTTTGACTTACTCTTTTAGTCTGTCTAAACCTACTTTTTCATCTTGATGGGTTGGTCAATGTATTCCATATCAAAAATACACGTAGTCTGCCATGTAATGGATCGAATGTCTACTAATATAGAAAGCCATAGCAGCAGCAGCTGGAGGCTCTCGGTCTCTTCTCCTCGTATATAATCGAGGCATGTAAGTATGGTTTTGGGGATGCCATTCTATGACTTATGGCATGTCACTCCAAGATAGAGAAAGCTTTCGACCAAATGAAAATGCAATACAACTAGGCTAAACTTTCTGAAGCTGCTGCTGCTACTGTGCCACAGAAGTAGTAGTAGCAAGCGTTGCTTTCATATCTATCTCACAGTCTCTCCTCCTCGGCTTCCCATAGTTTTGCTCTATGCAGATTTTTTCCCTAGTTTTTCCATCTGAGACTCCACAATTTCTCTGCTCTGTTGGAAATCTTGACACCTTGCCAACATCACTTTGTGGCTCTGCTTCTCTCGCCTTTTTTTCTTAACCCAACCAAAATGTAACGACTGGACACGCCTTTTTGTTCTGCTTTCACTGCTTCTCTGCTGACTCAAACCTCTCATGACTTGGGTTTTTAAGAGAAACGTGAGAAGATTTTTCGTACCTTTACTCAGCTTTAGCTTTTCTAGATGCAGGGGCGGGCAGTAAAAAACGACATAGGGGAACTTGAGCGGGTGGTCAGCACGTCACTGATGAACTTTTTTTGTATTTAGAAAGCTCATATTTTAAAAATCCTCATGGTGAAAAATATGAAGTTCAAAAGTTCTGTTTGGATTTCCCCCTTTTTCAGATTGCAATTTGAAAGAAATCCTAGAATTCTCGAAATATCTGCTAATAATGAAGTTGGGAAATCCCAAAGTTGATGATACTTAGAAGCAACTGTTTCCTTCGGCTCGCATGATAATCTTAATTTCATCACGTGTGTCATTCATCTTGATATGATTTCAAGGTGGGGGTCCCTGCTCATTTTTCACGTTTGCAAAAGTTAGCAGCTCAGTCGTTGATCATGATTCGTGCATTCCTGTGCTGCTTTTGCAATAGCAGCAGCCAATTCTACTGGTCACTCAAATTACGATTGCAATCCTGTTGGCTTACTGAAGCAGGAGAAGAAGCATCGGTTTCAAATAAGTTGGAAACTCGAACTGATGGTAGATGCAATCCTCAAGGCTTGAGCAACTCCTATCTCCTGAACTGCTGGAGTAAGAAGAAGAAGAGTAGAAGGTCTGGATATAATATTGTCTTTCCCTTAGGCCATGGCCCCTTTTATTGGACTACAGAGCTATTTTACACACTAGACGCACTTTCTCCTACAACTCCGAGCTCCGATGCTCTACTCTAGTTGTTTGTTCAAAAGCACGAGATTTCGACCGCAGCAGAAGCAATAGCAGCAGCGCAAACTCGATTTTGCTATTGTGAAATAGTAATCATTTGTGGCATTTGTGAAGCAGCGTAGAGCTGATGCTGCTGGGAAAACTTTAGTACGCACCATGGACCTGGCAACAAAAGTAGTGAAGTAGTAGCCTTTGGCCTTTGTAGGGCAATTTTCTATTTGTGATAGCAGTAGCAAACTGGGCTACTCCAAAATGGAATGGAGTGTTGGAGGACCGCCGCCGCAGCAGTCGAGGTATTAGAATTTTCATCGTATACTACGCATCTTTTAGAGAGAAGTAGTAATATCGGAGCTGCTGCCGCTAGTATTGAGGCTGGAATATCTACTATTGGATCTAAGGTAGTATCTATATCGACATATCGATAAGATAAAAGGATTGTGTTATACATCTTACTTCTGAAGCTAAAAAGTAGTTTTTTGTGTACTGTGCAAGATTTTAGAAAGCAGTAGGTCAGGGTTCTACTATGTAGGGGTGCAAATTATTGGACGACTACGTTGCGGGGGTAGTAAGAATTGTTATTACTTTTGCAGAAACGTGGCCCAGCCTGATTCTGAGGTCAACGCAGACGTGATTTTCTTGGTGGGAGAAGAGCCAGATGTTCAACGCATCCCGGCCCATAGTTGGATTTTGATTGAAAAAAATCCCGTCTTTCGGGCTATGCTAACTGGCCCTCTGGCGGCCTCTGTCAATGTTCCCCCCAAATCGCCTTTAGGTCACAAACGACGCCGCACAGTTTCTGGCAATTCTGTGGACAAAAATGCCGCTTATTCCAGTCTCAGTACCATTCCTGATAACGAAGAAGCGGAAAATGAGCGGCAAGCAACTACGACTACCAATGAAGATCAAGAGGACAAGCCTATTGAGTTCGAGGTCAAGTCTCATACTATTCCAGCTTTGAATAGCATTGAGGATGAGGCTGGTTCCAAAGATTCAAGTTCTAACAAGGCCTTGATTATACCGACTATTGTTGTACAAGAGGACAGTGAGGTTGAGGCAGACAACGAGGCCGACTGCGAAGGCAATATGATGTCCTCGGCTAGAAGTCTTGTAATGCCGGCCTCCACTCCAAACTTGATGGGGGGCAATAAGACTAACCCCATACCGGTCAGTGACGTGGATGGCCGCACTTTTGACATTGTTCTAAGGTAAGAATTATCATATCAAATCCAACATTGGAAAGTTAGGAATTCATAGTTCTTTGATCAGCAGTTCCTCAATGACAACCTTTTTTTTGCCAAACTGTTTTGATGATGGCTTTTGAACTTTCACTTCTGCCAAAAGTTTTCTTCAGAGGAGGTTGATGGTGCTGAGGTCTTGTTGTTTTGTACTACTATGCCTAAGTCAACAAAACTTTGGTTTAATCGAAGGCCTCCTTTCTCCTCTACTGCTACTGCAGTGATGCTAGCTGGCTTCAAACTGCTTTGAGTATCAATTTTGAAACAAAAGTAAACATCGGCAAGTAGTAGCAAGAACAGCCTCTTCTCAGTACACACAGTAGTACAGTTGTTGTTGGCAGAAGGGCACAAACTTTGTTGTCGCCGTACTGTTACTAGGATCTTGCTGTCCCCATGGACTTTTGTTGTTTGGCCACTGCAGGCACCAAGCATACCACCGTCGAAGCAGCAGAACTTTCTCCATCTTCATTTCCATTTCACAATGTTTTCCAGCCTATTTTATAGTGATGTGGTCATCACTTTTTTTCTACTTTTTTCGGTTCTAGTATAGTAGAAGGACTTTCTAATGCTTTTCCCAAGGGACTTGATGAATCTTGAAAGCAAGTCATTTTTTGCTTTCCAAGATCAGATTTCGCTGCTGCTGCTTTCCTAGTGCAAAATTGCATTTTTGTTGCTTTGCTCTACTACTACTGTAGATGAGAGGCAGAGGCAAAAAACGGTCTTCGGTTGAGCGTTGTCTAGAATTTCTACTTTTTCATTAACTTATCTCTTGTGTGCATCAGAGGAACTGTGCTAACTGTTAAGAGAAGGAGTAGGAGCTGCTGAAGAAGAAGAAGTAGATAGCTACTGCTACTCAACCTATACCCAAAAGTGAGAAGTTTCTCTCCAACTTCTTCTTGAGTAGGGAAGCTAGAGTTGGGTAAGGATCATAGATATTATGATGGATTTTGCAGACTAGTCTAGAAGTTGCTGAAGGTCACGTCGCCGCATTGGCCTTCAGCCTTCCCTTCAGCTTCCCTCTAAAGAACCCTCTGCCTTCTCTCGACTCATTTGATGATGTCTAGGATTAACTTCAGACTCATGAAGGATCTAATTTTCGCTTGAGCAAAATAATATAGTTGAGCATTAAGAAAAAAAAAGCTCGAGGATACATTTTTTAGATCTAAAAAGAAATACTATTTTGTCAAAGATTCCTAGATTTCAAAACAGTTTGTCATAAGATTCCAAAATGGCGGCATCTTAACATATCTAAAAGTGTCATCAACCCAATTTTTCTATTGTCCTTGATAAATACTTTGCCATTGTCCGATAGTTGGGCCAAATGAAATGTATGGCCTCCATCTACGGCCCCTTAACGATCACTCTCTCACTCCATTTCTACTTTGTAGGTATCTCTACAACGAGACAGTGAATCTTCAATCTGTGATGACCGCACTTACTACCCTCTACGCTGCGCATAAGTACATGTGTCCGGGTTTAGCCAAGCAGGTAATGCGTTTTTACAACCATGAATATTCCCCCTCATAATGATCCTAGACTACTACTGCAGAGCACTACTAGATAGCATAAGACTTGTCTTTTGAAAATGATATTGCGTCAAATATGGCCGGCAAAGATAAGAGCCCTTTTAGGAGGGCGTTAACAGGAAAATGGCCAATCTATTTGCACTTAATAATATTACATCACCAGAAATGGTACAAAATGATTCCCCAAGACTCACGTATCTATCTAAAAAAGAAATGAGACTTTTCCCCATACTGGAAACCATTGTGGATCCCTAAGAAAAATTATCGCACTTGACATTTTCTTCCCTATTTTTTTTTTTGCTTTCTTGGGTCACCAAAGTTATTTGGAAGTGTGTGTAGTATCTCAACCTTGACGACGAAGTAGCCGAGTAGTAGTCTAAGACCCCCTCCCCGTTTTTTAGAGCACTAGCCTTGCTGTAAAAAAGTTGTGATATTAAACGAAAGTCTCATTCCAAAGGTCGTCCGGTACCTTCGTGAAAACTTGACCGAGAAAAACGTGCTGCTCGTGCTTCAACACATCTGCCTCTACTGCTCCTCGGCCGCCATCTCCAGCCATGATGAGACCCCACCCATTACGGTGGGTCCCAGTAAAAGGTGCCGCTCTGTCTCCATCTATGAGACGGATGACCCTGCACCCTCTGCGCCACCACTGCCTACCATTTCAGAAAACGGCGAGGATCAGCAAGAAGAGAAGCCTCTTTTGGCTGATGACCTCTTTCTAGATACGGCCTCACACGATTTCGAGGCCGGAATGGCTGTTTCAAACTCCAGTGGGGCTGGAGGCAAGGGAAGTAAAAAGGTCAATTGCTGCGACGCCCTCTTAAAACAGTGCTTAGAACTTATTGACCGCGAGGCCTCCTACGTCTTGGCCTGCGAGGATCTGGAGGACTTGGACATCAGCGCTTTGAATTTGATCGTGTGCAGAGACACCTTACGGTTGAAAAATAACGAAGTGGAAGTGTTCAACGCTCTCAAGCGCTGGTCAACACGCGAGTGCAAACGCCAGCGCTTGGAATTGATTTCTGAGAATCGGCGTCGGGTGCTGGAAGGCGCCCAATATTTGGTGCGATATCTTATCATTCCCAAGGAGGATTACCGAGCCGGGCCCTATCCTTCTGGACTTTTGACTTCAGAGGAGGCCGAGGCAGTTTTGGCAAACATTGATGGTGCTGAAGTGGACTTACCTGATCATTTGCTGTACTGGCAGTCCATTTGGAAAAAACCGCGACGAGGTCGAGGTGCAGATAAAAGTAGTGTTCTGTCTGCTTTTGGCCGTGGAAGCAAGTCCAGCAAGCCTCGTGCCGGCTCAATCGCTTCGATCAATGGCGGCAACGGCAATGGCAACAACCTAAGAAGAGATTCAGTGCTACAACCGGGATTTAGTTCGGCCATGCCCAGCCCGGAACCTAACAATGGTAGCAGCATAGCGGGCATTGGAATGGCTAGCAGCGTTGGCAGCAACGGACGAAATGGCGAATTTTCCAAGTCTGAAAATCGCTACTACGGCGGCAAAGAAAAGTTCAATTTCATCGAAGAATTCTTTATCTGTCTGGCTTGTATATTTGACTAAGACTTAAAAAAACTACTTGAAAACAAAAAGGAAAAACAAGAAGGAAATCAGATACTAGTACTACAGTCAGAACAGCTTTTTCTACCACATATCAATTTTTGTCATTTTATTTTTTCGTCATGTCATCCGATCATCGCCGGCCGGCCCTTACTTATTTTCTAATGTGTCTAAACAAAGCAACTCGACTCTCGTCTCTCATAATTATTATAGCAAAACCAGAAGACAAAAAATGAAAGCATGATTAATGGCCAATGATCTGATACACTACTTCCACCGCTGCTGCTGCCATGATGCCGCGTGCCTTTCTGATATTTTCTCCCCCATTATCCCGCCAAAAAAACTTCCTTAGAAAATGAGATGTTGCGGCACAACAGATCTACTAATATTTAATGATGAGACTCATTCCTCCTCCCAAAAGCAAAATCATCCCACCCTGACACGAAAACGGGAGCGAAACAGGCATTCACACAGTGTAGAAAAGTAACTTCAAAAAGTCTCAATTTTGCTGAGAATAATGCGAGGAGGAGATCTTTTTAGTGTTTTTTTACACCCTGTGAATCAGAGTAGCAAAATGAAAACTGATGGTTTAATGGAGAGACAGCAGACTGGTTTTTTTTTTGTAACCTAACATTCTTAACGGACGTCTGGCTAACGACAATACTTTTTTCGATTCAGTGGCTTTAGTTCAGAAAAAAAGTAGGACGATGAAGAAAAAGCTAAAAAAGGGACCTTATGCATACAAGAACTCGACTCGTCGTATTCTTGGTACTACATAGTCCTTATGAGGGTTTGCTACAGCCTGTCCATGACTCTCGTGCTTTACTAAGGCAGTCTCTCGTGTCTTCTCTCCATTTGCCATCACGTTTTCCTTTTACATTTTTCGTTCTTTGTCAATGCAGAGCGGTTTAGGACCCTTGGCACTTTAAGTGCCAAATCCTTGAAACAGAGACAGATGTGAATGTTTTCTTTTCTTTGTGTTTTTTTCCGTAAGAAAATAAAGAAAGTGTTGTCAGAAACGAGATCATTTTTTCTATGTGGGGTGTACCGTGAAGAAAAAAAAGGGCAGGAAGAAAAACCATAAAGGACAGCATCAGCAATCATGGTGGCCACTTTTTTTCTAGCCTGGTATTACACCGTGTTAAAACACATACAGCAATCACAGTGTTTAAAAAAGGTCGAAACTGATTAGGTTTGTTGCAAGTTGTACAATACATCCTAGATGGCGTTTAATATAATGTTGTTTGTCTAGAGTGGGGCAAAATGTAAATAAATGCGATCGTTCAGTACAATTCATTTTGGTTCTAAAACTCAAATGAGGCTTTTTTAGGTCATTTTAGTCACTGTGCGCAATATATACAACAGGAGGAAAAATAACAGAAAACCCAAAGAAGACAATGACTTCTTTGTTGTGTAATGCATAGTTGTCAGGAATGCTTTGATTGGCAATAAAACATGCAGAGAAGTCGAGAACTTGATGTGACCTTAGAACTCGTCAAAATTAAGGCCTTGTTGACAAAGACCTTTATTGGATCCCTCTAAGAGCATCCTCGGCATCCAGCTCAGTAGCCTCAGTTTCTCCTCTTTCTTTTGCTTCTTCTTCTTCTTGTGTGGCCTCAAGACTTGAGGAGTCATCACATCAGAAGTAGTGCACAAAAGAGATGCTGACCACGAGTGTTACTACCTAGAGTTAGACAACTCACGCCCGCTCAATTTTCCGTGATCACCACATCCAAGCAAAGCCTTCAAGGCCATTTTGTAAGGAAGAAGGCTTTTTTCTTCTTTTTTGCTGTGGCCTTACCACAGTTAGAGTCATATCCTTGCCTTATATGCATAGAATCTACAAAATGGTTCATTTTTCAAAAATTCCACGGCCTCAAAAAATTTTCTTAGGTACCTAGATAGTAGATAGACTGTGGACGCTTAGCTAGATTCTAGTGTGAAACGAAGGCCATAAGGCTCATCTTACAAAGACATTGGACGTTCTTGACTCTACTCAACTGAGTTATGAGGCCATTCCATATTTTTTTGAGTCCATAGTGTTAGAGGGAAATATTTGGATAGTCACAGTGGTGCTGCGGCTCCTCGGCTCCTCTACTGCAAAGAAGATTTTTATGATGTGCGACCCAATTTTCTGCTGCTGGACCACCAACACCAGTCCACCACCTTCTATGTACTTTTAGGTCTTTTGACCTTTCCATTTGGCTCTGGTGCTAGTAAGGGTAACGATTTCCGCCAAAGCACCTCTTTTTCCAAAATACTACTGCAGTTACAGCAGTAAGAAAGCAGCAGCCGTACAGGCACAGAAGGCAGCAGCAGCACTACCCAAATTGAAATGATTACGTTGGCAACTTTGAATTTGACATCAGCATTTTTCTTTTCTATTGTGGTCAATTTCTCTTCTCCTTTGCAGACCATTTCTCAAAACCATTGGACAGACCTTGGTATAGCAGGACCAAAATCGATGAAACACATATATAGACCACTCGCACTTTGCAGTATACAGCAGTAGCAGGACTACTGCTGAGTGTAACAATGTTTGCTTTTACTTGTAATTGTTTTTCACAACGTCATCATCCAGGTCAAGGCATGAGTGAAGCACAAATATTTATGTAGCAGAGGTACAAAATCCTGTTGGATTTACTTGCTTATGAAATGTTCCAATTTTAGAAAGCTTAGTGTAGCTAAAAAAGGATCGAAAATAAGGAGAACTAATGTAGATTTCTACCAATGTGAAACGCCATCTTATGTAAAATGTGTCATCATGTTAGAAGCCTTTTATTTTGGTAGACTTTATCTTCATGTATGATCTTTAAAAGGCAAAATGGGAGGAGGTTTAGAACGTTTTCATTTAGGTAAGTGCTTTTTCAGTAGACTCTTATATTTTAAAAAAAAGTTTTGGTTGGTGGTACATACTAAGTATCTCCTCTTTTTCATGGTGTGCTTTTTACAGTCCATGGTGTGCACCATCCACAAGGAGAAGCAGCAGAGAGAGGCACAGCAGCAGCACTAATGCACAAGTAAAGAGTCTAGGATTTGATTTTATTGCAGTTTTGAAGAGCCAATTCCTAGAAGCCACATTATGGTCTCTTTACAACTTTACTTCTGCTTCCGCCGGCCGGCGGGGGCCGCCGCCCCATCATGTTGTTAAAAAAAAGAAGAATTGAATGATCATGATGGTCTTTTTGGTACAATATTTCTGGTTTGGGTCTCTATAGTAGTACTATGTAGTACCACTCCATTTTTTGCTACAAAGAGAGACGAAAGGCCCATTGAGAGTTTGTCAACGCAGTAGTAGTAGTGCTACTGAGGCTGTCCTCATCCTCGTAGAGCAGAAAAGAAGAAGAAAAAATGGCTTTCTATCTTCCTCTTTTTTGTGCAGTTGATGATGATGGCAAAAGCGTAATTTCCACATGGTTGTTTTCGAGGAGAACGCGGCTTTCATATTCGAAAGCATTCAAAATGAAGACATTTTTGAGCATGAATTGAACGTGTACTCATACCAACTTTTTTAATAGATATACTTTGTCATAGAATTCCGGCAAGTTCCGGTACGACTTTTCATTTTAAACGCCATCTACTCATTTTGAAATGAAAATGTACGTTACAGCCGTTTCAGCAGTAGTAGTGCTGCAATTATTTCTTTCTGCTTTTCGTTCCTAGGCCCGGGTCTCTTCAAATTATGGAGCAAATAGTTCCCAAGGGAGCTTGGGATGGCATTATGCTGAGTACCGGCTGTAGCAAGCAGCAGCAGCAGCCTTACAACTACTGCTGAAATGGCTATCTTGACGATGATCTTGGCTAAGAAATGGCAAAACTCTGCATCTGCTTATCTCCTAAAAGCTTTTGTTTTTCTACTTCCTAGTAGTTTTGCAAAAACTAGGGGAAGCAGATCCTTTCCAACTTTGTCAAGGGATTTCTTTTCCTCCTCTTCTTCCCTTTCACTAATGCCGATTCCTCAAGATGAAAGGCAATTCCGGAATCGAATTATATTCCTAATAAGGAAAACCCACTGAGAACCAAGCTGAACCATTTTCCCAGATTGGTAGAGTGCTATACTAGCTTTTGATGATACTTTTTGGGGCAAACTTCAAACGTTGTGCAAAGTACCTGAAATGAAACTCAGGTTTTTGCACTCTCTACTTTTGTAGTAATGTGTGCCATGAACTGTTCTTTTGGGACACTTTATGGTCTGGGCTTTTGGGTTAGGCTGCCATATGCTTCTAGAGTAGCTAGCTGAGGCTGCTGCTGAGGCTCAATGTAGCATCTTTTTGCATATTCACCAGGGGGGAAAAGAGGAGAATTTGGAGCCTTTAGTAGCCCAGTCAGTAGAAGCAGAGCAAAGATCTTTTCTTTTTGAAAGGTTCTCAACGAGTCTTTAAGGACCTTTTTTGGGGAATCCTTTTGGATTAAGAAAGTTGGATTTTCTTTGCTTGGAAGTCGTCGAGTCGTCTTTGTCGGTATGATCATCGCTAGTACTAGTAGTAAGGCTATCGCAGCAGAAGTAGCAAAAGCTCCTCTGAAGCCAAGTTTCTGGGCCATAAAAGAGGTCGTAAACAGCACAATCGATGGGCACCATGTGGACAATGATGTCCTCTAGCCAAAAGGAGGCTGACGTGATGGATGGATTCGCTTTGAAAAATCACCTCAAATCATGCCAATTTGAAATCCCAACCTCTATTCTACTCCTGTCAATTTGAGACTCCTTTTCAAGTCTTGATGGTAGGCTGGAGAACCTCGAGAAAGGAGGCTGCGCCGCCGCCGAGGCCTTATCAAAAATGAAAGATGGGACATGAGAGACAGCCTTGCACAGTGGGTTTTTTGATCCGTAAAAAATCTCGCGAGCTGAATTATAAAATTTTCAGGTTCTGCTGGCCTTTTTTGGCTGCTGCTACTGCTGTTGACTTTGATCTTTTTGGGTTTTGCGCTGGTGCATTTTTACAATGGTTGCAATGCTTTCTAAGGAGGTCTTTGATATGAAGTAAGGTTGCTTTCTAAAGCCTCCGCCCGTCGCATCAGTAGCATGCAGCAGCCTCTAAAATTCAAGTCTCCTCGGCCTTTGTCATCGTAATGAAATGACTGGTTTCTTTACTGAAAAAGACACTGAGATTTTTTAGCAGTCCTTTACTAAGCCGACTTCCAGTGAAGCAGCCTTGCTTGCACACAAAAGAAGGTTGAAAAAGGCCCTCCTCCTTTTCAAATAAGGTTGCAGATGGTTTCCATTGATGTCTTCTAGTCGTTCCCACATCTGCTTTGCACTGCTACTGTGATAATCCCTGGAAGTAGCATCAGCATCTTAGTGATGGAGGAACAGTAAAGCTGTTTCGCATTTTCGATTGCTTTCCTTGCTGCTGCTGCCTCCTCCTCACTACTTTACACTGTCTTGCAAGCTCTGATATGACTACTAAGGTCGAATCACCTTCCAAGCAGATGGTCTCTCCTCGTACTACTGCTATCATGAAAGCACTTACAAACTAGGTCAATGGCCGGTTATGCAAAGCCTTCACTAATAACCCACGGAATATTTTGCTTGCTTTCTAACAATATTATTACTCAGTGTTTGAAAATTGCGTCGTACCATTTATTTTTTGGCAGTGATGCTTTATGTAAAAAAAAAACATGATTTTTATTGGTTTTTATGCAAAAATTCTTGAGCTATTCATTCACTTTTTAAAACATTATTGGTTAGGTACAAAATACTGCTATAGATGCTTTCTCTTGAGAATCGTAGCATAGTCAAAGTAATCGTTTGAAAAAAGGAGTTGAAGTAGTCTTCTTCGTTTCAAGTACTTTTTTTTAAGACTTTGGCATCATTATTGTTTAACAACGGGCACGTTTTCGCCTGCCCTTGCCAAACCAGCCTGGCTGATTGACGTTATTTTTAGGTTGGCTATTATTTTCAGTCTTGGTACTAGTTGGCTCTTTTTCGCTTTTGGAGTCGACGGAACTGGAGGTGGTCGACACCTTGTCCTCGTCTTCATCGTCCTCGTCTTCATTGGTCGCTCCTTCAGACTCGTCATCTTCTGAAGAATCCGAGTAGGAGCGTTTTTTCTGACAAGCTGGATCGCAACAGTCGCAGTAATAGGGCGTTTCTCCTTGAGCCTCAATGTCATTGATGTACTCAAACTTGTCCTCTTTGTAGGAGATGTAAAGGGCGTCTCGCGGCCACATGATATTTTTGTAGTCGAGTCGCTTACTCTTGACCAATCTTCCCTTGGATTTGGAACAGCTTTTATTGGCTGCTGCAGCAGCGGTATTGAGGTAAGCGTGATCTAGCGACCATGACTTTAGGTCGGCGGAATCGGTGCTATTCTCCGTGGTGCTACAGTTGCCACTATTCCCGGATTCACTGCTACCGATGTTACCTTCGGCTCCCTTAACTTTTCCAATCAATTCTTCTCGCGAGGTGGTGTGTTCCTCCTGAGTATGAAGCGGAGTAGCGTACGTCAGTAGCGGATCGTTTCCCGCGTAGTAAGTGGGCACTTCGATTTCCAAATAGGCCTAGAAGAACAAGAAGCAGAGTTGCTAGACTTCAGTAGTCCTAACACACATAGTAGTGAGTAGTAGTAGTGGCAACGCTGGAGGAATTGCATTAACTTTTTCTATTAATACTCCCGCCCGGCAAAGGCTTGCTTCGCGTCGCGAGGAGGAGAGGAGCTGAGGAGCATCAGTGCATTAATGAAGCCTTCGAATGGGCAGCTCGCCATCTAACAAAAGTTTGAATGATGGTGTGCACGCTTTAGTTACTACTTACTTAACTGATGATGTACTACTACCACCTACTATATGTACTATAGCATTTCAAACTGCAATAATCACTTTGAAAAGTCTGCTGTGTTGAAAAAGAAGGCCTACTTACCATTACTCGTTTGAGCACTTCGTCACATCTGCCATTGAGTTTGCAAGTAGCTGCACTGTCCTTAGGTGTCCATTGAAGGTTGACTATGTATAGTTTCGGCCGATGTTTCTTCGGTCGGTCCATGCACCACAGCCACGGATAGCGACGTAGAACTTTGAGGCTACTGCCTAAGCAGATAATCACGTCGGCCTTTTCGGCCGCTTTGGAGGCGCCATCCCAGTTGATTGGCCACTTTATAGAACCCCTGGAAAAGAGAAGAAAAAAATAGAGTCTCAGATTCACCACCACTGCCTCTTCCACTGCATACCGCCATGCCGGATTGCAAAAAAGTGCATTGAATCGAGCAGTCGCTACTATACTACTGCTATAGCTTGCGCTAGCAGAATCAACCCCACTAATTTAAAAAGTTTTACATATCTCCAAACGACTTAGGCATATGTGTGCATATAAAGAGAAGCTAAATTCCTAGTACATCGAAGAAGCGCAGACAGAAATATTTCACGAAATAATAAGGAAAAATGGGAAAAATTACCTTTCACCAAAATGTACAATGGTATCAATCAGGCTTTTGCCGCAAACATGACAACGCCTCATAGTGTTGTGCTTGTTCTTGCTAGTTCGTTCCGTCACATCAAACAGCCTTAGGTAAGGTCGCATGGGTTTGCACTGCTTGCAGACCTCAATGAACATATTGCCGTGGACTTCAGACAAAGAGTATCTGGGAATGCCGCTACGTAAATGAAGCCCGTCGCAATTTTGAGACACGATGTGCTTAAGTTTACCCTTCTTGAAGAGTGTAAACAAGGCCATATGAGTAAAGGTCGGCTCTGCGCGAGCCAAATCACAAGTTTGGATGTCCCGGCCTTGGTCGAGACACGTCCACACGCCGTTGGGACCACGGTAGTCGGGAATGTTGGCCGCCGTGCTAATGCCGGCTCCAGTGTAAACAATCAGATATTTGGCCTTTTGAATGGCCTTGGCCATCCGATCGCACTTTTTAGCCAGCACTGTGGGCGAATCTTCTATCTCTTGTTTGCGCAGTTCTGTCGTTTTACGTCTTTTGTGACGTCTTGACACTTCATCGAAGACTTTGGGATTTTGAGTTAAAAGTTTCTCTTCCTCTTTTGTCAATTCGTCATCGTTTTCAGATTTACGCACGATTCGACTTATTTGCCGAATTAATTCACGTTGCTGTTTAGCCTTGTCAGCTTTGGGATTCGACCGGCGAGCGCGTAACGTTGATTTGGTGATTGCTGGCTCAGAATCCTCTTCGTCTTCTTCTTCAGAAGCTTCATCGGATTCTTCTTCATCTTCGTCTTCATAAGATTCGCTTCGTTTCATCAAAGGTTTCTTCTCTTTTTCGTCATTCTCTTCTTTAATATCATTAGCATTACCATTCGTTTCTTCCTCATAATCGTCGTCATCATCATCATCTTCGTCTTCGTCATCATCATCTGAACTTGACTGTGAATTTTCATCTTTGATACTCACTATAATATCTTTCGGTTTTTTCGGAGCTTCTGTTTGTTCGCCATTTCTCTTTTCTATTGATGATTCATTTGACCCATTCGTCTTTTCTACTTTTATTTCTTGGCTTAAAGGCGGTTGTACTTCTTCAACTTCATCATCTAAGTCCATTTCATCGTCAAGGTCAGCCTCTTCTTGGGCTTGGTCCACTTTAGGACTTCTTTCTTCAGCTTCATTACTAACGAGATCCTCTTTGGCTTCAGACAATTCATTGAATTTTGATTCTATGTGATGCTGCAAAGGAGGAGGCTGCTGCACCAAGACTTCTTCTTTGATCTTTCCATCAGCTGAAAACTTGCAAAAGCTCGTTACCACGGCCCCAACATCCTCAGGATGATTGATTTTGCATAAAAGCTCACTGGTGGACGTGACGCCTCCCGTGACTGTCGTTCCATTTTCCGGATTTTCCGAACTTTCCGGATTCTCTGACAAAGCTGCCGGCATTTCGAGCAGGAGGCCGACAGGGCCGTTCTCCATTATTGTTCACCTCATAATGGCTTACAAGTGGCTCATATTTGGCAGGGATGGATTGCTGGCAAAATGTCGCTAAATGTCCCGTAAATATGAAAGTTTCACGGGCAAGCCATAGACTGCCAAGAAAGGGGGATGCAGACAACAATAGATAACTTTTGGATCGAAAACAAGTCAAGCTGCATTTTTTTCTGCACCCTCGTTAAAAAAGGCCGAAAACAATATTTTTTTCCTTACTTTCGATAAGTTGTATTTTCCATTTTTAAACTGCTATAATTTATTTTCTTTGTTCTTTTAAAATGTGCGCTAAAAGGAATTATATTTTGACAAATATTTGATTTTGGTGGCCTAAAATTTCTTACGTTGTAGTGACAATTATTTTGATAGTCGGAACAATTTCACTTTTGCAACAAAACCTCTCACTAAGCTCAGTTTTTACAAAGAGCGAAATGTCAAAAAATGTTTCTTCTCGTCAGCATTTCTCAGTTTTCGTTACATCAGCCAAATTGAACCGGTTTTCAGTCGAGTTTCGTCGTCGAATCCGTGTTTGACAAGGTGTTTTAGAAAAATGTCCCGTAAATTTGAAAAATTGTTTGGAAAATGGGAAGAAATGAGTAAGGAAGAACGCTATGAGTCCTACCTAAAAGTGGAAAAGGAATTTGAGTCTCTTCCAATCGTGATTAAGTACAAGTGGAACTTCGATAAGCCTCCAAATGGACCTCAATCTCTTTTGCCTAATAGGCCTGATGGTGACAAGAATCCTAAGATCATCAACGACATTTTGATCAAGTCTTGGGAAACTCAAGGAAGTTATTGTCCTGTGATCATCAATCGAATGGGTGTCTTAGCTACTAACTGCGGCCGTCAAGTTAGTAGTTGGTTGATGTACTATTTCCGATGCTTGAATGTGGCAGACAACGTTAGTCGCGTCAATGGTTTGTATGGTGCTGATATGGAAACGTTCAAACGGATGGCCTCTATGGGATTTTTTACTCGGGAATTAGAGAATGAATTGGCATTCTTGAGATTGGCTTCATGGTTGAAAATTGGAAATCATGTTATTGACAACATGTTTTCAGTACAACATGCTGAGCAAGGAAAGCAATCAAATGAGCCTTTGGGTGGACTTTTAAACTTCAAGTATTACGATGAAGATCCAGGAAATTCAACATTTCCAATCAAGGAGACCGAACCCAGTCCAGTTGGTCTAAGTAATGAAAGGATGGTTTTTGGTCCGGATGAGAAGATGGAGCAAAACATTGCTATGGGAACGTTGCATGCTCCAACAACTTTAGAATTGTATGATGTCAAGATGCGAAAATTCATCAAAGAAAAATACAGCGTTGAAATCGAGAGCTTGCCGCTGAAATGGAGCAAATTGTGCTGGAATTGCTTTGCCAAACCTTCTGAAGAGGACTTGTGGAAATGCGCTAGGTGTCGGATTGCTAAGTACTGCAGCAAGGAGTGTCAAGTTCAAGATTGGAAAGTTCATAAGCTTTTGCACAAAGTTCATGTGGAATATTTGTAATTGACTAATAGCAATAGAAAGCTGAAATAAGCTTTATTTCTATGAAAAATGTAAATGTCTTGACTAGGGATTTCATTTTCAACCGCGGTCTTAGATCAGTTTCTATTCTTCAAACGGTGAAGAAATTCTCGTCAAATCAAAAGATGTCAAAAACGAGTGTCAGTTTCTATTCTTCAAACGGTGAAGACATTCTCGTCAAATTGACGTGGAATAATTTAGAAATTGTCAAACCCAAGTTTGTCGAAGAAAATTCGTCAAATTAGTTCGGTACAAAATATTTCGTCAGTCTGGTTTAAAAACTGTAAGTGAAAAGTCGTCAAGAGGCGCAACAAGCCAACATGACAAAACGAAGACAATGACGTTCCGGAACGCCGAAGAAGTGGAATCAAGACCCAAGAGGCCGGCGTGAGCAACCTCTACAAGATCGAGAGCCACTGCCCGGGGCCGAAGATGAGGAATCAAGACCCAAGAGGCCGGCGTGGGCAACCTCTACAAGATCGAGAGCCACTGCCCGGGGCCGAAGATGAGGAATCAAGACGAAGGCCGGCGTGGGCAACCTCTACAAGATCGAGAGCCACTGCCCGGGGCCGAAGATGAGGAATCAAGACGAAGGCCGGCG
>LT727899.1:288614-305961 GCA_900157175.1 Oithona nana
GGAATCAAGACCCAAGAGGCCGGCGTGGGCAACCTCTACAAGATCGAGAGCCACTGCCCGGGGCCCAAGATGAGGAATCAAGACCCAAGAGGCCGGCGTGGGCAACCTCTACAAGATCGAGAGCCACTGCCCGGGGCCGAAGATGAGGAATTAAGACCACAAGAACGGGGAGCCACTGTCTGGGGTAGATGTGGAATCGCAAAAATCAAACCCAAGAAATAGACTGAGGTAAATGGCCTGATAGTGATACCGGAAACGTTAAAATCCGTGGATACCTTGCGGGTCGAATTGACATGAAAGATAATAAATGAAAATTATGTCACATGATTTTTTTAATCGTGGTCTATAAAGAATTTTCAGTAATGGATTTCTCGCGAAAATAATTGAGACCTACATAGATAGAAAATGAAAATGATTTTGTGTGAAAGTTCGATGCTACACATTTTTTAAAAAAGTACTACAATTCTATGTAGGTATTAGCAGTTGCTTGTTTTAAGCTCATTTATTTTGCTCCTCAAGAAACTTAAGATAGGCAGGTTTTTGTTTAGATGTTGCCGGAACAAAGTGGCCACCCTCATGCCTCACTATAGTAGCCTTGGAAAAATGTGCCAAAAGGGTTTCGCTACGAGTTGGATGGATAACTTGATCTCCGTCTCCGATCACGTACAAAATCGGAATATCCACATCCCGGTAAAACTTTTCATGCTTGCTGCAAACACTCTTGAAAGGTGCAAACGCCATGGCAAAGTCGAACTTGAATTCTGGCATCATGCAAATCAGTACGGTCAAAGCAGCCCCTTGCGAAAATCCCATAATTCCTTGAAATGGACCTTCTTCTTCTATGGTCTTCTTGATTAATTGAAGACTCTCATCAAATCCTTTATCACAATCGCTGATGTCATCAGATTTGAAATATCCATGAGGTTGACTGAACCACCATCCACGCTGTTCTTCAGACTCATCTTGATTAGGTACTATATGAGGTGCATTGAGCAACGTCAGGCTGCATTTTTTGCCAACCATTTTGCGAAAAGCTCCCAATTTCTCATAAAACGTGGTAGAGGTTTGTCGATATCCATGCAAGCAAAGGATTTTAGGAACTTCTTTCTTACCATCATTAGATGGAGCTTTCTTGGTTCCTATCTTGACCTGGAATTTAGAAGGCTGGTATACGGCCAAGAATTTTTTCTGGTTGACAATGGTCTGGTGCCACCGTTTAAGATGGATCAGGTTGTGACTTGGACAGATTTCTTTTATGAGCATCGTTCCATTGATGTTGACGTTGAACAATGGCAAAATGTCAATTGCTAGAAATGTATCCGCCAATGTTAACCTCTCGCCCACCAAGAAAGTCTTTGCCCTCAAAATGGTATCCAGGTAGCAAAGGCTTTTGACCAGTTTGGCCTTTCGCTGCTTTTGTTGAAAGGCCACATCCCTGTTGTTTATATTGCAAAAATGAAGGTATCCTTGAACATGAGGATAAAGCTCCGATTGCCCATAATAAATCCATTGTAAGATTTCTGCTTTTTGGCAAGGTTGCTGGCCTTTAAAAAAGACAGGGTCATCGTGAGCTAAATATGAAGATACTGCCAATGGATCAGCCAAGCCTTGAACAGAACTAGCATCATCATTATTTTCCAACACTATCCTGACATTTGAAGATTCATCCGTAGCAGCCTTCAATTTGGAAAGGCCATTGCAGAATGAGGCTGTCACTAAGCACTTGAGTGCATCCAAATTCTTTAAGGGCAACATCAGCGCGTACTGCAGGGCTTTCCAGAGTTCAAATTCCTGCAAAATAAATAAATTCTTATCTTGTTACTGAGTACACAATAGAAATCAGAAAAATGGAGGGATATGAATTAGTAGCTGAATTATTAGCCCGCAATGGCATCAAATACATGTTTGGTGTGGTGGGTATTCCAGTTGTTGAAGTGGCAATTGCAGCACAACGTTGTGGTCTTCATTACATTGGAATGAGGAATGAACAAGCAGCTTGTTATGCAGCACAAGCAATTGGATATTTGACTGGGATGCCTGGTGTTTGTCTGGTTGTCTCTGGGCCTGGTCTTCTTCATGCTTTGGGAGGGATGGCCAATGCAAAAGAAAATTCGTGGCCATTATTGGTACTTGGTGGAGCTTCAGATACTGACCAAGAGCAAATGGGAGCTTTTCAGGAATGGCCTCAAGTTGAGAGTTGTAGGTTGTACACTAAATTTGCCTGTAGGCCATCTTCATTGGAGGCCCTTCCTCACGTGGTGTCAAAAGCTGTGAGGTCAACAATTACTGGACGTCCTGGAGTGGCATACATTGATTTACCAGGTGACTTGTTGCGCAAATCAGCAGATTTGACTCTGCCACCTGAAGTGCACCTGAAGGTTCCTATCATGCAACCACATGAAACTGCAGTTAAAGAGGCCATTGACTTGTTGTCTAAAGCTGAGAGACCACTTGTCATTGTGGGTAAAGGGGCAGCCTATTCTAAAGGAGCACCCAGCCTCATCAGAGATTTCATTGCCAAGACCAACTTGCCATTCCTGCCATCACCAATGGGTAAGGGATGTGTCCCTGACTCTGACCTTCATTCAGTAGCTCCAGCCAGGTAAGTAAAACATCAATCTTGATAAGTAAATGCCATAAAAATGTCTGTAATTCTTGTAGGTCACTAGCACTGCAAAAAGCTGATGTTATTCTTTTGCTTGGAGCACGGCTGAATTGGATTCTGCACTTTGGAAAACCACCTCGCTTTGCTTCTAATGCCACTTTTATCCAGGTGGACATCAACCCGGAAGAAACAGGTGACCCACAGGCAAAGCAGAATGTGAATTTGGTTGGAGACATTGCAGTCACTGTTCAAATGTTTCTAGAGTCTAGGCAACTTTTCAGATTGCATTCATACTCTCCATGGTGGCAAGAGCTGAAGGCCAAAGTGGATGCAAATAGAGAAGCTACTATGGAGCTGGCAGCTGATGTGTCTACCCCCTTGAATTACTATGCAGTCTTTGACACTTTGGAAGCAATGATTCCAAGGAATGCAATCATTGTTTCTGAAGGGGCGAACACAATGGACATTGGTCGAACCATGCTTATGAATGAGTTGCCAAAGCACAGGTTGGACGCTGGATCATTTGGAACAATGGGTGTGGGTCTAGGTTTTGCTATTGCTGCTGCTCTTTATATCAAAGACACTGATCCAACAAAGAGAGTCGTTTGCATTGAAGGAGACTCAGCATTTGGCTTCAGTGGTATGGAGGTGGAAACAATTGTGAGGTACAAATTGCCCATCATTTTAGTCATTGTCAACAATAATGGAATCTATGGTGGCTTAGACTCTGAACTGTTTGAAGATATTGCTGGGTCAGATCCGTCACACAATATTCCACCCACATCACTTTTGCCCTCAGCTCGTTATGAAAAGTTCACAGAAATGCTTGGTTTGAAGAAGGAAAACGGAAGTCTGTGCAGAACAGTTGAGGAAATACGCGATGCATTTTCAAAGGCATTGAACAATGACAAAGAAGCTTCAATCTTGAACATTCTTATCAACCCCATGGCTCAAAGGAAAGCTCAAGCTTTTGAGTGGCTGACCAGGTCCAAAATCTAAATAAAATTTCTTTTTGATATTTAGTCTATTTCAATTAATTCTTCTTCTTCATATTCTGCTACTGCATCATTTTTTTCTGATTCTTCCATCGGTAAATAGACAGTGTGCGCAGGTTCCAAGGGTTGGTTAACTTTGCCATTCTTTTCATATTCATGGCAACGATGTATCTTTAGCTTGTCTTCTGTTGGTAGAGCTTGGTAAAAAAATCTTTTTCCACAATCATTACAGTCAAAGTTGACTGGAACACCCTTGTGGTTTTGACCCATGTGTCGCTTCAAATCCATAAATGACCATAAATCCAGTTGGCATTTTTTGCAATTGCAATACAGTCTCCCAGATAATTGATCGTACTGGAATTTGATGACATGGAACGGCGACGAATTGTGCGGCTGCATGTATCCGGATCCTTGGGTCAAGTTGAACAGCGATGGCCATATAATTTGACCCTTGATATTTTTGCTCAATATGCCTTTGATTTCTTCAAAACGACCATGAAAGTGGCCTAAACGCGCAATGTAATCACTTTTGGAATAAGTCACATAATCACTCCCGGGACATGATAACAAGTAACTGTTGACATTTGGAATTGTTGTTTCGTTCAAGAACTTTACTCCATGGCTGATGAACTGATGTAGCACTGCAAAATCCAAGTTTTTGAAATTTTTCCCACATGGTACGCATGCATATTTTCTTGTCAATCTTGACCTGCTTTCAAAGGCTTCATAAATGTTCACTTCATTGGTAATGTCTTCAAAATCATGACATTCTGCAAAGTCATACTTGAGGGTCGGATAGTCTTTGAAGGAAGTGATGATATTTTTCAACTCTCCTAATGGAACACACTTGAATCGTTCTGGATCTTTGAGTAAACGCATTATTCTGGGATGAAATTCCATGTGGTTTAACGCCAAATGGAAGAGGAATGAGATCCGCGTTTTCATTTCACTTTTGCACTTTTCATCCTTTCCTGGACAAAAGTAATTTTCCAAATATGGCACATCTGAGAACAAATGGTCTTGGTAACATGAGATCACGTGCATTTGATATTTGATTGCATTTCCTTTGAAATCACGTCCGTGGAACGTTGACGTCTGTTGACATTTTTCACACTTGATTGTCAAGTGTTTTTTGGATTGGTTTGATTTTTGTGGGGACTTGAGACTGACAGCCTTGGGGAGAGGTGATGTAGGTCTCTTTTTCGCCGGAGGTTCATCCTCATCCAGTACAACAATGTCTTCTTGAGAATCTTTTGAAGGCCGTCCACGAGGTTTAGCCTTCTTTTCAGGTGAACTCTTGGCTGATTTTTGAGGCGTGATTTTATTCTTTTGTCCTGTTTTTGCTGGAGTCTTTTGCTTTGCTGAAGTCCCGTTTTGAGTTTTTTGAGGGGTTTTAGAGGTAGTTGCTGGTCTTAAAAGACTTGGCGTGGCTATTGCAATATTGGCACTATTCTTCTTTAGTGGCGTAGATTTAGGAGGCCTTTCTTCATTCTTTAAAATTGAAGGTTTCTTCGGTACTGGCATTTCGTCAATTTCCGAAAAGTCTAAATCTGACAATTGAATGGAGTCAATGCCCAATGTCCTCCATAGATTTTTCAAGGCTAAGCTTTGCACTTCATTTTCAATCAACATTTGACCGGTGTAGAAACAAGATAAGACTCTTTTGATGTCTTCTCTAGTGAAATCCGGAAGGTGGATTTCAATCACTTGTGATGATATACGTCGACCCGTTAGTTGAGCAATCGATTTCTTCCAATCAACCATGGCAAATTCAAAGCTATGCTGTTCTAAAAACATTTGTTTCAGAAATTTGCTGTGACTGGCTAGAATCATTTGATGAGCATTGATTGAACCATCGTGGCAGTGGAATGTTAAATCAGTCAAACCATCTTGGACTTTGGACTTTTTGACGGATCCATGATCTTGGTAGGAAATAAGACCAGTTATAAATTCAGAAGGTTCTGAATTTTCGGGCCTGTAAACACAGATACGTTATACTCAAAAAACACTTGAATGAAAACTCCAAAATTATAGACTTACCTGATGAACCTTTGGCCCTTTTGTTTTTGCACTACCTTTTGTTTCATTCTGTTAGGAGATTGAAATGTCTGTCATGCCTCGAAATTTATCTGCAGAATTCATTGGACATTTTTCAAGAAAAAGATAAAGACGCGTGTTTTCTTTCGCGGAATAAATCAGCTGTTGGTACTAGACTTGTTTATGCTCGAAAGTAGTCAAAATATTCTACTAAACGCCACAACTAACCAAGAAATACCACCTTTTCTTAAGATTCTTATGTATATGGCTGCCGTCAATTCATTCAAAAAAGACCACAAAAGTTATTTTCTTTCAGAATTCTTCAGATTTTATTCGAAATCACTCATTTCCTTTGAAACAATCTCAAAAGAAAGAAAATCGTCAAACTTTTTGATAGATCGAAAAAAGTCGATAATCGTTTTCTATCCTGCTATCGAAACATAAAATGAATGCTTTGAAAATTCTTTTGTTTCAAAATGAAATGTAGAGATACTATTTGATTGTATTTCTCACTTATATGCATTAAAAATGTTAAATACTTTCCCTAAACGAAAAATTGAGTTTGACAGCTTGCCTTAAAATTCTATGCTCAGACCCAAGAAATCGCTACCCGAAATTAAAAAGTCCCTCTGCTCAGCACTGGCACGACCGGCTGCTGCCACTGCACCAGGCCAAGTGCATGTGAAGAAGAAGTGAAAACCAGGAAGACACCAAGGAAGGGGCAAGAACTCCTAGTGAAGCTGCTGCTGTTTCGTCGAGAACTTCATGGTGGAGGCCGCCCATCTGCAGCTGAATTAGAGCCTCATTCTCGATACGTCAAATAGAATATCGGTTTTTTTCCATCAATAGAAACTTGTTGATTTTGCCTTCGTGTGATTTGAAGCATATCGGTGGCAAAGCGAGACCAAGAACAATGACTCATACTCTACCGTCCAAAGTATAGAAAAAAAGGGCTCCATTTCCGTCCAACTCATTCAACATGACAGACCAAAAACTCTACACTAAGGTATGAAATATTTTTTTTTTTCATTTTACAAATACAGACAAAAAAGGAAGCTTTACAAAGGCTCTAGAGTTCTTTTAGATCATATTTCTTGAACTGAATGAGTCATCTTTAATGACACTGACCCATTTACATATTGGTTGGCAAAGTTGCTGATTAATTATGTATTGTTCCTAAATGATCATTTAACGTGCCTTTTTTCATTAGGGAGCCCGTGTGTGGCTAAAAGACCCCGACCAAGTCTGGAAAGCTGCCGTGGTCACGCAAGACTATGACGGTACCAGTGGCCAACTTCACGTGGAAACAGAGAACGAGGTTGAACCCATAGTATTAGAAATCGGCCAATCCAAAGGCCAAACAGAGTTACCACCCCTTCGCAACCCGGATATCCTCATAGGCGAAAATGACTTAACCAGTTTATCGTACTTACACGAGCCGGCAGTTTTGCATAACCTGGCAGTCCGGTTTATCGACAATCATGCCATTTACACCTACTGCGGCATCGTCTTGGTGGCTATCAATCCATATGAAGAATTGCCCATTTATGGCAATGATACCATTGGCATGTACCGTGGCAAAAATATGGGGGAATTGGATCCCCATATTTATGCAGTCGCCGAAGAAGCCTTTACCAAAATGGAACGTGAAAATCGGAACCAAAGTATCATTGTTTCTGGTGAATCTGGTGCTGGCAAAACTGTCAGTGCCAAGTATGCCATGCGTTATTTCGCCACTGTGGGAGGTACATCCGAGACTGAAACACAGGTGGAAAAGCGTGTCTTGGCCAGTTCACCTATTATGGAAGCCATCGGTAATGCCAAAACTACTCGCAATGACAATTCATCTCGGTTTGGCAAGTACATTGAGATTGATTTTAACAAGCATTTTCATATCATCGGTGCCTCCATGCGTACCTACCTCCTGGAAAAATCTAGAGTGGTGTTCCAAGCGTCAGAAGAACGAAATTATCACATCTTTTATCAAATGTGTGCAGCTAAAGAGTTGGATGAATTGAAACACTTGTACTTGGAGTCACCCATGGACTTTTTCTACACAAGTCAAGGTCAAGATCCTGAAATCGATGGTGTTGATGACTGCAAAGAATTTTTGGCCACCAAAGAAGCTTTCAAATTACTCGGATTTTCCGCCAAAGAGCAAGGCAACATTTTCAAAATATTGGCGGGAATTCTGCACTTGGGTAATGTTGTATTCGAGGCTGGTTCAGGGAAGATGGACTCAGAATCCTGTTCAATTTCAAGTGAGGATCAGAGTTTGATCTGGTTTGCGGAACTCTTTGACATTGAAGCTGACCAAATCCGAAAGTGGCTTTGTAATCGGAAAATCGTGACGGCGAGAGAATCGTACACTAAACCCATCAGAGCAGGCGATGCTCGCTTTGCTCGCGACGCTTTGTCCAAATACATTTATTCCAAGATTTTCGACTGGATCGTAGTCAAAATCAACAAGGCTTTGAAGACTTCTGGCAAAGTGCACAAATTCATTGGCGTTCTGGACATTTACGGTTTTGAGACTTTTGATACCAACAGTTTCGAACAGTTTTGCATCAATTATGCTAATGAAAAATTGCAACAGCAATTTAATCAGCATGTCTTTAAACTTGAACAAGACGAGTATTTGAAAGAAGGCATTGAGTGGAAGATGATTGATTTTTATGACAACCAGCCTTGTATTGATTTGATTGAAATCAAATTAGGAATTCTGGATCTTTTGGATGAAGAATGCCGAATGCCCAAAGGTACAGACAAGTCTTGGGTTGAAAAGTTGTACGACAAGTGTTCGAAAATTCAGCATTTTGCAAAACCAAGATTAAGTCAGACTGCTTTCATTGTCAAACATTTCGCCGACGATGTTGAATACGAGTGTGCGGGATTTCTAGACAAAAATCGTGATACAGTCAACGAGGAGCAAATCAACATCCTGAAAGCCTCTGGCAACGATTTGGTCTCTGACTTGTTCTTAGAGATTCATGCTGTTGGAACCAACAAGACTCCTGGAAAATCAAGTACCAAAGGATCATCTGCCAAAAGTCATAAGAAAACCGTGGGCTCACAATTTCGCGACTCTTTGAATTTGCTGATGTCAGCCTTGAATTCAACCACTCCGCACTACGTCCGATGCATCAAACCAAATGACGAAAAGGCAGCTTTTGAATTTGATCCTAAACGTGGAGTGCAGCAATTAAGAGCTTGTGGAGTACTTGAAACGGTGCGGATCAGTGCAGCGGGTTACCCTAGCCGATGGACATATTACGACTTCTTTTTACGATACCGCGTATTGTGTCATTCAAGCGACGTCAAAAAAGCGGATTCTCGCACCACCTGTGAAAACATTATCAAGAAATTGATCACGGATGAAGACAAGTACCAATTTGGCAAGACGAAATTGTTCTTCCGTGCAGGACAAGTCGCATACATGGAGAAATTACGAGCGGACAAATTGCGACATTGTGGAATCATGATCCAAAAACACGTCAAAGGTTGGTTGTACCGTAAAAGATTCATGGCCAAAAAGAACTCAACGCAAACATTGCAACGTTGGGTCCGGGGATTTCTGGCCAGACGTCGGGTCCATCATATTCGTCGTACCAAAGCTGCCATTACGCTGCAAAAACATGTTCGCCGATGGGTCAAGCAAACCCAATACCAACGTCAAAAGGATCGAACGGTACGCTTGCAAGCTCGTGTTCGTGGTATTCAAGCACGTCTACGTCATGTCCAATTGGTACGTCAATCTAAGGCCTTGATCATCCAAACACGCGTACGAGGCTTTTTGGCACGGAGACGTTACCAAAAAGCAATCAGAAACGTCATTTTGGTGCAATGTCAAATCCGCAAATTTTTGGCCAAAAAGACCTTCAAGAAGTTGAAGTTGGAAGCGCGGTCCGTAGCTCATCAAAAGAAACTCAATCAAGGCTTGGAAAATAAGATCATTACCTTGCAACAGAAATTAACCGAAAGCAACAAGGCTAATAAAGAAGTCAAACAATTGAGAACGGATAAAGAAGCTTTGGCCAAGGAAGTGCAAACTTTGAAAGAATCAGTGAGCCAAGGCAAAGCGGCAATGACTAAGGTCCAAAAGCTAGAGGAGCAGGTCAGAGTTTTGACAGAAAAATTGGAAGAGGAAAAGATGGAAAAAGTGGATGTTATAACTCAACGTAAACTGGAACTGGATTCTTGGTAAGCTTTTTTTAGGATGTTTAAAAAACATGTGCATTTAGGCCCACGTGAATGTGTGTAAGATGATCTCATTCCATATACAGCTGTGTCTAATAAATTGATTTTTTCAGGTCGGAGAAAGAAGCAAATTACGATGAAGTGATAGAAGATTTCAAAAAGAAATTAAGCAAAGTCGAAGAAGAATTCCAAACCAAAGGAGAAGAAGTCAACGCTGAGCTTGTTCGCAATTTAGAAAACGAGCGAGATTCTCTGAAAAATGAATGTGATCAAGAACGAATCGCGTACCAAAAATTATTGAAAGCTTACAATAAGTTGGAGGCTCAATACGAAAATGCCCAAGATGAATTGCAGTCCTTGAAACATCCCAATGGCGAGGCTTTCGATTCCATGTCATTTGCTTCCATGTCAATCAACGAAGAAGAGTCAGCTTATGGCGGATCACAATCCATGGGATCTGTGCGATCCAGTGCCGAGCCTCCAACCCGAAACAATGATGTTGAAATTGACGTTGGACTCACAGTACGTCTTCAGCATAAACTGAAGGAGACGCAATTAGCCAAAGACAAACTGGAACGGAAATTGGAGCATTTAGAAATGAAGTCTTTGGGAGCGGATTACCAACCGGATCCGGCCAGGAGGAATTACGAATCTATCAAATTGAACGAAATGGAGATTGAGAATGAGAAATTGCGTGAAGATATCAAGAGATTACGAGTCAACAATAATTCTAATGACCAAATGAAGGAGTTGTCGGAGCAATTCGAAACTTTACAGGAGGAACTTGATCGCCGGCGTGAAGAAACCATTCAATTGCGAACAGTCTTGGCCAATGTCAGCTTGGACCATGAGCCTTTGTCGTTGTCCAAATCTGGAGAACTTCCTGAAGCTGAAGAGATCATGGCGGCCTACGAGACACAAAAAGTAGTCATTGCTCAATTGCAAGAACAGCTCAATGATGAAAAATTACGCAACACAGAAATTGAAGGTGATCTCCGGGATGAAATTGATCGGTTGTCAAAGACTTGTTCAGATCAGCAACAATTGATTCATCAAGCTATTAACAAAGCGCCTGCCAACACAACCGAAGCTTGTCTCCAGCATGAAATTACTCGTTTGACGAGTGAGAATTTCGATCTGCGTGAAAAGATCGAAAATCTCAATGATAATATTCGAAGGTTGAAAAAGATGTTAAAGACGTACATGAAACGATTAGAGGATTCTGGTGTGCATCCCAACGAAGCAACGCACGAAATCAATGACAACTACGAACACGTTGAACAATCCATTGTCATCCGGATGAAAGATCACGATGACTACCTTGGCATGTTTGAGTACAAGAAGGATTTGGAGCAAAAGATTTTCAAGGCCATGATCTACGACTTGAAGCCCAAGGTGGCGCTCCAAATGCTTCCAGGATTGCCAGCTTACATTCTCTTCATGATGGTTCGCTTCACAGATCACCAAAATAACGACGTCATGGTCAGATCTTTGATACAAGGAGCGATCGGAACGATCAAGCGCGCCGTCAAGAAAAAAGGTGCCAACGACATTGACATGAAAGTCCTCTGGCTGTCCAACCTTTTACGCTTCTTGAGCAACATGGAGCAGTACTCCGGTGAAGCTCAGTTCGTCAAGTTCTGCAGTCAAAAGCAAGCAGAACAATCCTTGAGGAATTTTGATCTCTCCGAGTACCGAAGAGTCATCAATGATGTCGCCATTTGGATCTATTCTGGAGTCACCAAATTGATGGAAGAAGAATTGCAGCCTCTACTCGTCCCGGCCATCATTGAACATCAAGGCATCAGTGGCCTTGGAGCGGGCGATGGAAAGGCCCAAAAATCTCATTCAAGCAGCGAAGGCATTTATGTCGACCCGGCCGAGGCCCTGGATAAGTTACTCCACCTTTTGAATCGCTTCAATAGCTGCTTTCAAAAACACGGTCTGGATCCTCAGTTGATTTCACGCATTTTCCGAGAAGCTTTCTACTTCATTTGTGCTGGTTCGCTCAATAATATTCTCTTGCGAAAAGATATGTGTCATTGGTCCAAAGGCATGCAAATCCGTTATAACGTGGCCCAAGTGGAACAGTGGGCAAGAGATATCAAAATTGATGACAAAGAAAGAGATTTGAAAGCTACTGATACTCTGGAACCTATTGTCCAAGCTGCAACTTTACTTCAGGTAAGGATTTTGTCCTGTGAATTTTCCTTACGTAGAATCCAAACTCATTTTCTCCCTATTTATTACAGGCCAACAAAACTGAAGATAATGTTTCAAATATTAGTGATAATTGTAAAGCTCTCAAAGTGTCTCAAATCATCAAGCTTCTTAACTCTTACACTCCACTGGATGAAATGGAGGAACGAGTGACACCAGCCTTCGTGCGCAAGATTCAGGCCAAATTAGCTGAACGTGCACAAAACGAAAACAATCAGGAATTACTCATGCCATCACGGATGAATGGCGCCATCAAATTCCCATTCTGCGCATCTAACATTGCTTTGGAGGAAGTGGAAATCCCTGATGTCTACAATGGGCTGAACGCTATGCTAAGGAAAATGTAACTTGTGGCAACTTTTTACCAATTATACTAACTTTTACTTCAATTAGCTATTTACTTATTGTTGTTATTTTTTTTGAAGGAGCATTTACGTTAAAATGAAATAAAACGATTGTGTTTAAAATTAGGATACTTTCTTTGGCACTTATTTCCATCTTGAATCGAGCAAATTAGACAGCAATTGTTCAGATGTAAATCTTCTTGTAGGCTTCTGATTCTTGAAGTCATCTCGACAAATTGGACATTTCATAATAGGCTTATTCAAGCAGGTTGAACAAATGAAATGATCGTTTGAACACGAATAAATTTGCAAAGGTCCTTTCATCAATTCAAAGCAAACAGGACACTGAAATTTTTCAAAAATTTCTGCCATCTTCTTTTCTTCTTTCGTAATCGTCACAGCCAGAATCGGTTCCGGAATCCGTTGAGTTTCAGTGTCTGCTAACCACAAATATTGACTTAAATATCTCAAAGACTTTTCAGTGTCGTTCAAAGTAATTAGTAAACCAAGCATGAGAACGATATGCACCATGATTTGTGGCTTTTCAAATCCAAAAATTATTTTTGCTTTATCCATATTGTATTGGACCAAATCTTTTGCAATTGCCACATGCAACAAGTACCATTTCAGCCAAATGCTTATCAGTTGCACAATCAAAACTGATACAAAATAAAAATACAACATTCTCTTGGTGTGGCGAAGGATAACAATAATTGCGATGATATCTAGGACCATAATTGCACTAAGATTTAAGAATTGATATTCAATGATGGCCAGATTTGTATCGGCTTTATCCAACTTTTCATTATCTTGCAGCAAAGATTGTGATTTTTGTTCAAAAGTTGTCAAGAGATGATCCACTTTGAAACGGAATTCCTTCAGAAACTGCATGATGGCATAGCTCGTTTTAAAGTATCTCACACCCATTTCATGTTGCTTTTTCAGATCCTGTGGTGCATTGTTCAAGAGATTTTTAAATTCTTCGTCGTCATCTTCGATAGAAAAGTATCCACGCAGAAATATTGCTCGCGAATAGTCTGCAATTTTCTCAAAATAGTTGCACATGTCAATCAATTGAACGTCAATACTTTCAAACATTCTTGGATGCTTTCTATAGTCTATGTCTTCGTTTAAAAGTGGTTCCATGAAATCGTCAATGTAATCTAATGCTAATCTGTTTTCCTTCAGGAATTTATCGGCATTGCGTTTCCATAAGACACCATGTAACCAGCCAATGTCGTAGCCAACACTCAACAATTTTTGCGTAGGTATAAGGTTCGATGACACAAGCGCAAAGACTATTAAATATTTGAGTATTTTTCGTAGATTTGCAGCCGAAAACTTCATTTTGTCGGGAAGGTCACTTGTTTGACTGCTGCTTGTATTGCATAAGCTTATTGTATCAAACTAAAATCAAGAGTTATTCCCTAGGGTCTCGTAAAAATTTGCTTACTCTACATGTCTGGCTACTTTTATGCTCCCAGCTTGATGCTCCTACCTCCTTACGAGTCATCTACAAAAATTCAACTCATGATCATGAAGAATTGTTTCTTTGCATTTTATTGCGTTATTCAGGTCATTACAATTTCTTGATAGCCATGATACTGATAGCAACAAGATTTTAACACTCTCTTGGTTGCGTGATTGGAGAAAAACAATTGCGACAAACCAAAGTACCTAGAATTCTCAGCAATTTCAAATTGGCGCCAATTTCTGTCAGTAAAGGAGTAGCAAATATTTAGTTGAGCAAATATTGAAGAATTCAAAGATGGAGTTCTCATTGCAAGAAGAAATGTGCAAGTTACTGGGCATCCCAGATAAGCAAGAAAGTGACGACTACAAGTGTCCGGATTGTCAAAAAGAATTCAAATATCCGAGGTCTTTGGAACGGCACATCAAAAGTTATCATCAAACCGTTCGATTTACTTGCAGCGAATGTCTGAGACAATTTGATAAGAAAGAAGACTTGAAAAATCATATTCTTTTGATGCACGAATGTCATGAGTGTGAAGAATGCCATAAGAATTTTACGAGCAAGACAGGCTTAAAGAAACACGTCAAAAAGGAACATACCAAAGAAGTTGATGAGCAAGATTCAAGAAAGAAGTTTCGGTGTAAGTTATGCCCAAAGATGTATTCACAAAAGCCACATGTGGATAGGCACATGAAAACTATTCATGAAAGAGAAAGATTTCAATGTGACGTTTGTCCGAAAGAATACACTGATAAGCGAAATCTGAATAGGCACGTGAAAACTATTCATAAAATGGAAAGATTTCAATGTGACGTTTGTCCGAAAGAATACGTTGATAAGCGAAGCCTGGAACACCACATCAAAGTAGTTCATGAGAAGATTCCACCTATTTTTGAGTGTTCCTTATGTGACAAGAATTTCTCGCATAAGGAAACTTTGAGTAAACACATGAAAAGGAACCATAGCATGGAATAAATCTCTTTTTTCAAAGTCTTTTATTTCACATTTCTACGTACAGTATCATTCACAGCATATTAGACACTTGAGTTTTGGAAACAGCGGATCGTTCACTCAAAATCTCATCACTCTTGTAATGATCCATTTTGTGTTGCTGTTTCTGTTCATACTTTTGCTGGCAACCACAAATTGTCCTTATGGTTTTTAAGGCTCCCTTTCGATACTCCGACACAAAAGCCAAATGTATAATAGGATGCAAAATGATTGGCAAATATGTGCACCAAATAAGTAAGATTTCATATTCCAATTCGTAGGAATCTTGGCCTAACTCTTTGAATCCCCTGGCAGCTTGGACCAACCCCATGAATTGTATAATATCCACTGGACTGCGCGAGATCAAAAAGACCAAAGTGCACATGACCAAAATCTTGAAATGTCTCTTCCATTTGGGACTTTTGGTGCCTTTGTAACACATCAAGGCAAAAAGCAAAAGTAAAGCCACAAATGTGATCATGTAACAAATGATCACAAAAGACAAAGTAAAATTAAATCCTGGATCAGTGACAACAGAACTGTGGGGATTCTTGAAAGGGTTCGCATCAATGAAACATCCTGGTCTGGAAGGCAATCCGGATCCATATCTTGAAGGATTCTGGAAGGATTCAAGCCTATGGACGGTAAACATTGCTGCAGGAACACCAAAACCAATGGCTAAAAACCACGAGAAATGGAGGACGTAATGATGCCATGAATGGTACCTAAAAAAATAGACGTTCAAAGTTGAAAATAATCTATGCTTCTGTAGCTTCAAATGAACTTACTTTGGTTCGTCATAAAACTCGATTTCTTCTCCATATTCAAATTCTTCGAAATCCCCAGCACGAGGACTTTGTCTACCCGGATAATCAAGAGACGCAGCATCCCACAAATCTAGGTCTTCATCCGTAGCTTCTTGGATAGGAGACGAAGCCATGAATTGTCTTCCAAGCCTGTCACGCGGCCCCCCAGAATTGGCTAACCTGCCTTCGATGGACCCAGTCACTGATCCTGGTCTTTTAGGCGGAGTCATTAGGTTAGGTCTTTGAGGTCTAAATCCGGGTTGACCTACTGGTTTTCTATAACCATCGACAGAACCAACCACCGAAGGGGCTCTAGAACCATTTTGGGAACTTTGTCTGGACGGTGTTCTTCTTGGTTGATTATAACTATTGGACATGTGAGAGGGTGGCCTATTATGAGAACTGTTGGACATATGAGACGGTGGCCTTTGCATATGCGTAACCATCAAATCTTCTACGGGATCCAAAGTGTCTTCGAATTTTGGAAATTTTCTGGTGTACAAAATCACAGCAAAAATGACCAAAATCAACGCATATTGTGCGGCTAATGCGTAATCAAAGAAAGAAGCGATTTTGCACATTATTTCGCCTGAAGCAAAGGCTCCAACATTAACAATGTACCAGTCCACACAGATGGGTATCAAAATCAAGGCAGCCAAAAGGTCTCTGATACATAAAGTGAACACTGCGGTGTGCGGCATTTTCTTGAGATTTTTCCAATCAAAAAGGAAACTTCCAACAACCAATCCATTGAGAATGACTCCGATGAGTAGCGTTAGGATTAGTAAGGCTGCGTAACCCCAGCGATGGGAGGCGAATTGGGCGGCAAATAAGTCGGGCTGCGAGACGGGGGATTCAGCAAAATTGCCCTCTGTTGCTACCCAAGGACGATAAAAGAACATTTTGGGATTTGGATTTTTGGTTGCACTAAGTTTTCTGCATGATCGAGAGGCTTGAAAACAACAGGCAGCTGAAATCCAGGTACACAATGTTTGTGTCAGAGGAGAGGACGCGCCCAACTTCCTACTCTCTACCTGTATGCTGCACTATATAGCTTCAGATGGTCCTAGATTTTGCCGATCTTGCTGTTATGAGTGTGAAGAAAACGTACCAATCGTGTCTACTTTTTTTCATTTGATGAATTACACGATTGGATGTACGAACGTATACCTTATTTTCCTTAATAAAAAGTAAATTAGGTAGCCAAAAATTGAGAAACAATGTGTAAGACATTAGAAATTCAAATTAAGATGAGCGAGCGGAGCGAGCTGTGGGTGGGTTTGAGGGCGAGCGAAGCAAGCTTACCGCCGGAGGCCTCGCAAGTAGCTAGAACTTTTGCAAAAAGCAATTTCATCCTCAAAGCATCCTACTTTTTTAAAGCTACTAAATAGCAAATATCTGCGTTGCGTAATTTTTGCTAAGCGTAACAAATATGTATTTTAGAATTTCTGTTCAATTCACGCAACTTCGAGGCGCGAGAGAACAAATGGAATAGATTTATTTCGAAATGAGTCATTCCAAAACAAGCATAAGGTTTTTTTGATGCAAAATGTTTCACAAATTCTACCAAAATCTGTGCATGAGAGATCCTTACCTAAAGGAGCTATGCTATATGGGATCTCAGATATTGAAAAGTTGATGCAAAATGTTTCATGAATTCTACCAAAATCTGTGCATAA
>LT727899.1:307426-404490 GCA_900157175.1 Oithona nana
TAGTTTGGGTATCAGTTGAAATCCAATTGCAACAATGACTGGACGTGGTAAAGGAGGAAAAGGACTTGGAAAGGGAGGCGCTAAGCGTCATCGCAAAGTCTTGCGTGATAACATCCAAGGTATCACCAAGCCCGCCATTCGCCGTTTGGCGAGACGTGGTGGTGTCAAGCGTATCTCTGGCTTGATCTACGAGGAGACCCGAGGTGTCCTCAAGGTCTTCCTTGAGAACGTCATCCGTGATGCCGTCACCTACACCGAACACGCCAAGAGGAAGACTGTCACCGCTATGGATGTCGTCTATGCCCTCAAGAGGCAAGGCCGTACTTTGTACGGATTCGGAGGTTAAGAAGGAACTTCTTCCAGTCTTACAACCAAAGAGACCAATCCCGGCCCTTTTCAGGGCCACAAAACATTTCACCAAAGAGAATTTTTACAAATTGCAATTGATCAAACACAATGATCCGAGTACAAATAATAAATATATCTTTGTTTGAATAATAATATGCGAGAATTCGAGATAAGACAGGCGAATGAGTAGTAAGAGAGGCAGGAGGGGAGAGAGACCGAAAAAATCGTTAGTGCTTCAAAGCATAGAACATTTTTGGCGGAAACTGCTTAGGCTGCCTTAGCCTGCCTCCCTCTTTTCATCTGTAAGTACACATGCACTGCGCTAAAGAAGATTTAGCCTAGTAGTGTGTAGTAACAGGGCGAAACAACAGTTTGCACACAGCTGTTTTAGACTTTAGTAGTTCTTGCTGATGCGTCGTACGATTGACGTGACAGAAAGGAAAACGATGTGCGACGTACTGGCGCAATTAAAAAAGTGCATCTAAACCGGTCATCAGCACTGGAGCAAAGAATCCTTTGTGCGATAAGACTTCTTGTTCTACATGTGATTTTCCTAAGAAATGCACGTGTTGTCTGAGAAGGGCATTTTAGGGGAGTATTACCTGTTATGTAGCAAAAGAAGCTACTCTCCAGTGTAGTCTAGAGTCTCTACCTGTCTAAACAAAGATGGAAGAGGCTGAAAAACATCAGGTGAATGTCGAACAAACGCCGAGTAAAAATGTCGTTTTCAGACTACAAGTAAGCTCTTTTTTCAATGTATTTTTCCAATTTTTGCTGCTGCTCTTAGGGAAACACTTTGTTTTGACAGACTATCTTGGTGGAGTCCATGGAAGCTTTCTTTTACTTTTATGGCAAAAGTATTGCTAGTCGCCCCTATTCTTTCATCTCCATTAGCATTTTACTCACTGCCTTGTCAGCGTTGGGACTGTTGAATTTCCACCAGGAAAGTGCTGGTGTGCGTTTGTGGATGCCAGACGAGTCTGAATTCAAACAGAATTCTGAGTGGCTTTGGGCCAACTATCCACCCAGTCTCCGCTATGCGTCCATGTTGTTTCTTGCCGATAATGTCTTAGATGCCCAAGTTATCCGAACCATATATCGAGTCAGAAAAGAAATTGATTCTATTAGAACTTCATTCAATGAAACGTGGTCAGATGTGTGTCAGAAGGCTCCTATTATGCGTAAACCAGACATTTCAACCCTGATGAACTTAGGAAGACGACGAAAACGAAGAAAGAAAAGGGAAGAATCCGATTTTGAGTTTGAAGATGATTTTAGCTTTGATGAATTTGGGTCTTGGGATGATGAATTTGAGGAGCCAGACTTTGATTTGAACTCTTTGGAAGGCAATTACCAAGACATCGGAGAATACTACAATATCCAAAGTTATCCCCAACCTTACTGTCAAGTTGTAGCTTCTTTGGATTTGGCTTGTATGGAAATGAGTATTTTGGAACTTTGGGCAAATGATGGAGCTTACGATGAGAGTACAGAGCAAACAATAGCTCAATTAACAACAGAGGAAGTCTTAGACAAAATCAACTCGTTCAACAAGTAATCTTGAGGGGATTTGCACTTTGCAACTTACTTATATTTGCACTCTTTGTTTCTTAGGAGTGGAGTATTCTTGAGGGAAAAAAACTTCACGGAACTACTTTCGGGCATTACGCGTGACGAATCCGGACGTATTGTTAGTGCCAAAGCTACTTTTATCACTTGGTTAACAGACATGAATATGACTGAAGCTTTAGAAAATCCTGTACCTAATCGACCTGAACCGATCAACCAAAGAGCCTTCGAATTCGAAGGAAAAATGTTGGATGTTTTGTTGGACAAAAGCAACTATCCAATAGGTATGTAATAAAGTAATACAGTGTAAATAACAAGAGGGAATAACAGAAATATTTGATATCACAGGACTGGATTCATATCCTCATGTCAAACGTAGTTTTGGTGACGTTGGCTTCGGTGCCATCTTCGGAGATGCCAAGATTCTCATCTTAGGCTACAGCATTGTCATCACTTATATTTTCCTCATGTTGGGCCGATTAAATAAGGTGGAACAGAGAATCTATGCAGCCATGTCCGGAATAATTTCCGTCATCATGGGACTTGTCGTCTGTTTTGGGCTTTCCTCTGCCTTCGGCCTACTATTTGGACCTATGCATTCAGTCTTGCCCTTCTTACTATTGGGCATTGGTATCGATGACATGTTTGTCATTGTTCAATGCTTTGAAAACCTCAAGGACCAAAAATTAGGACTGCTTGACAGGTTTGGCCACACTCTCAAGCACGCGGGTGTCTCCATCACCATCACCAGCGTCACTGACATTGCTGCCTTTGCCGTTGGCGGAACCACAGTTTTGCCTGGTTTACGTTCATTTTGTTTGTATGCTTCTGTGGGTATTGTCTCCATTTACTTTTTTCAATGCACTTTCTTTGTGGCTTGTTTGAGTTTGGATCAAAGACGAATTGAAGCACAAAGAGATGGTTGTTTTCCATGTTTGAAGCATAAGGCTTGGGTACCTAATGCTTTCAGCCAAAGAGACATTATACGATCTGCTTTTGCTGCTGTGGGCCATCAACTGACCAAATTCCCCGTCAAAATGGCCGTTTTAGCCTTGACGGCATTGCTAACGGGGATTGGTGTCTATGGAAATGTACTGCTCAAAAATGAGTTTGATCCCACTTGGTTTCTACCCGGAGAATCATACTTGTCTAAATGGTTCAAGCTGACCAAAATCTATTTTCCTGCCAAAGGAGATATGGTGACGATCAATATTGCCGATATGAATGTTTACGACAACTTTCTACAACTAGTCAAGTAAGTCCTTCACATTGTTTGAAAATAACTCAAAAAGTCTCATTTTCAAACTTTTGATTACAGTCTTACCGAAGATCTAAGAGCCCAAAAGGATATTCTATACGATGTAGAATCATGGGCCAGTGATTATGAAGACTATCTTCATCGCAACTTCTTACCAAAGTCGCAAAGTGCTGATTTTTACGCACATGTTAACCAATCCTTTTTCGAGGAGAAATTAGTTCAATTTCTGTACAGTCCGCGTGGAGCCAAGTACAAAAGTCAATTCTTTTATGAATCCCATGGGCCTCCAAAGTGCGGGGATGTCAAGACCACAATCAATTTTAGTTTCCTACGCTTCCATCACTTCCGATTTGAAGGACCCCGAGAATCCATTCCGTCCATGAATCGGATCAAATCCATAGTCAAAAATGTCAATGTTACCAAAGGCGGAAGAATTTTTCCCATCGCCAGATCATATTCCATGTGGGAAACGGATGAAGTCATCGGTGGAGAATTGTACCGGAATTTGGGATTAGCTATGCTCGCTGTCTTTGCATTTACCATGCTACTGCTTTCTAATTTACGAGCCTCTCTGATGGTGTTTGCCTGTGTTATTTTATCCTTATTTGATGTCGGTGGATTCATGCATTTTTGGGGCCTCACCATAGACACGGTCTCCTCTGTAAATCTGATTATTGCTATTGGTTTATGCGTGGATTACAGCTCCCACATCGCTCACCGCTTTCTAATTGAACCGGGTGTCTCAAGGGACGACAGGTTGGAGTCGACACTAGCCAATATTGGTCCTGCGGTGCTTAACGGAGGCTTAACGACAACCTTAGCTTTTATTCTTTTAGCCAATTCCCAATCCCACGTCTTCATTACTTTTTTCAAAGTCTTTTTTCTCGTTGTGTCATTTGGATTGTATCACGGCTTGATTGTATTGCCTGTTGTCTTGAGTCTGATTGGACCGGAATCCCATGTTGTAGTGCAAGTCACTCAAGCTGAACAACAAGAAAATCATGAAGAAAGTTTAAGCAAAAAATCTTTAGAACAACAACAAGAAAATAATTTAGCTGCTTGAACAAATAAATCACTTCTATTTACAGGTGAACTACTTTTTCAAGCGGTCATATTCATAATCATAGTGTTTTCTTCCATCTAAAATGCATCATCATACTTTAACAAGGGGCATAACTCCTACTTAAATAGTTAATATTTAGTTACCTAGCAAATACATATGTATATCCTATGATTTTAAAATCTTTTTAATAGTCCATTTCTCCACTTACTGATTTGACAGTGGCCTCGTAGACCAAAGATGATGTCAGACATTTCAGATTGGCAATGCAACCAGTCTCCATGTTTCTGGTGCAACAATGTAAAGCTTACACTGTATGTCGGTTTATGTACCTTCTCCAAGGGTGCGCTTGAGTGAAATGCTTGTCAATCTATTTGATAATTGGTGTTTTCCCTTATCTACATTGGTATTTTTCCATATCTACGTTGGTAATTTTCCTTATCTTCGTTGGTACTTTCCCTTGTGACTACTTGACCTTTGTTGGCATACGTACCAAGTATGTAAGTAAATCAAGTAACAGCTAAGCACTTATTTTTGAAAAGATAGACTTGCTTTGTTGAAAAACAATACATTGTTGCTGTGCAAAACTATTTTTTGAGTAGAGTGCATAACTTTCCTTGCCTTCATGATGTTGCTATCTCATTTCACTCACGTTGTAAAAATGGGCGTAACTCCTGCCCCCAGGACTATGGCTACGCTACGCATCAGCAGTAGCGCAACTGCAACAACATTTGAAAAAGGTCGAGATAGATATTTCTAAAGCCAAGCATCGCCGCCTCACCGGTGACTGTGGCCGGCAAAAAAAAAGAAGAAATCTCTTCCTTTATGAGATTGTTCTTTGTTCTCAAGAGATTAGAAAAGCAGATTTTTCTCTGCTATACCAAAAGTATTGCTACGGAGATGATTATTCCTTTCCTAATCTGGAGTAAAGATTTACGTCATTCATGTTTAACATTTTTCTCGCAGTACAATCCAAGAATACTTTAAAAAGTTTCCTTTGTCCATCAACAACATGATACAAATTCGTCAGACGTCTTTTTTTCCTTCAAGCCTTTTTGGGGCCTGTGATAAATCGACACCGGGACATTTTTCACCGCGAGTAAGCATGCTCGTAGCGGTCTTACAAGTGACAATATTGTTGTTGTTGGGACTTTGCCTAATCTTGGAATTACTAAAAAAGTGTATTTGGAACTTTTTTGTAAATTTTGGAATCAATATAGCAAATGTAGGAATTTTTAAGAAAAAGTTTTGTACGGAATTGACTCGCGGTTCATCACTGAAATCAATTTTCCGTTTTGTTTTCTTCATTCTTTGCTGGAATTCATTTTTAAGATTTTTAAAGTATTTTTTTACAAGGAGTCTCTAGGGAGGACCGACAATGACATTTGTACAGAGTTATTGCAAATCTTTCGTGACTGACTTTCGCAATGTTGGCAACAAAGCCGGCGGCGGCTACTAAAAAACCGCAACTATGAATAGGCAATGATGTGATAGCTTGAAAGAAGGAATTGACACTTTTTTTCTTACTGCGCCTTTATCTAGATAATTTGAGCATGAAATGCTAGGTATGCTTTCTAAAATGTGTGGTGTCCTTAGCACTACTGTATACATTCCCAGATCAGTGTTGTCATCAGTTTTCTTTGGCCTATCTTTTGAAAAGATAACGTAAGCTCAATTGAGCTTCAGAGGACACATTGAAGTCTAGACTGCTGGCTTTCACTTTATGTGATGTCGTAAGTACCGCTGACAGTGTCTACTGTACTGCTACTCCTATGTACTAAAACGACACACTATGCCCTACCCACTAATGATTTATGAAAAATTAGAAAGCATCACGAATTTGTAGTTACCAAGAGCACTTTTATCTTTATGTAAGCCTTGAACTTTTCAAGTTTCAAAACATTTCAAAGTTTTTTAAGAGTTTACATAGTAATCCAACACGGAAATGTAGCACCAGTCACTTTTCAATTAGAAAGGTCATCAAGATTGATATTCTAGCAATGCACACCAATTTATCTTGCAATCCAAACCGAAAAAAGTTGAGGATGGAATGTTGCAAAAATGGTATAAATAGCTTGTGTTGTAAAGGGTAGGTCCCAAGGGACATCAACAAACAAGGATATAATATCCAGACCCCCTAAGTGTCAAGGTGACTGAAGTGCAATGTTCAAGCATGAGCTCATCGGCTTCGTTGTCACAAGTCTTGAGCGCTTCCCGTCCCTTCTCCGTGCTGCTGCCTATCCGCAACGAATCTTTTATGGAGGGAAAACTGTTCAAGATTGAATAGTCGGAATCCTGGAATGCTGCCGTCAACATCGTTTGCTTCTTGCAAAGTGCGAAGATTTCTCACCACGTGACAGCAAAATACAAATAGTATACAACAATGACTAACTTTTACAAGGTACAGCCCAAAATATTCCACGTATTTCCTCTTCTTCTATGTACTGCAAAATAAATTCAATTTGTCTTTCTTTTATTTGTATTGCAGAGAGAAGAATTGGGTCCCAGTGGATTTTCCTCTGCCAAGACACGTGTGTCGTCTTCTGTGCAAAAATCCACTTCAATTGGCCATTTTCCTGCAGATGAATTCAAAAGTTATTCTTCTAGTAAATTGCCACCTTTACCAAGGTACATATCTTGCTAGATATGGTCTAAAGTAAAACTCCATTCCGGAACATTGCAGAAATATTATGCGGATAGTGTCGCACGCGCATGCAGGAACCCTTGAGGAAACTTTTGTGTGAAATACTCCCAACACCATTTATGCACAAAGTGTGGTATATTCAATATTCATACGCATTTCATTTTGACCTTGAAAAATTTTCCGTGTTTTTGCTTTCAATTAGTGAAGTATTTCCCAGTCGCATAGCGTCAACTATGTAGGACGTTTTCCAAGTGATTATTGTCACACACAAAATATTTCCGCGCTTGACTATTTATGCGTTGCTTTCACAAATTCACATTACCAAATACAGTAAGAAAGAAGGGATTAGAAAAAATCCGAGCAAAAAATCAGCAAAGGTATGAAGCTTTAGAAGTGCATTTTGCTGCTTTTGTGATGTGTACCATACTTGACAACAAAAAATGAACCTCGCGAAGCGAAGCAACGGGAGAAAAATTACAGTAATGTGACCTTGAAGAAGAGCAATTTTCCTTTTTGATCTTGCGCATCATCTCATCTTTTAGAAAGCTGCTTACCTGCTGATGCGCTGCTAGGCTAGATGGCGCGCGTGCATCAAATACCAAATTACTTCCGTGACTTTTACGTCATATTATCAGAAAGTCTGGCTAATCCTTTTACGTTATGGTTACATCTGTTGTGTGGCCCAGCCAGACTTTCTGAAATTTCTTTTAATGAAACTTCCTGTACAACATTATAAAGACGATGAATTCCTTAGAAAGGAGCTTTTTTTGTACTTCGTTGCGAGCTAGACTCAAACTCAATTACTGTTCCTTCTCAATTGCATTTCCACTCATCTTTCTTCCCTCCGTTTTATCTTAGTGTGGAGTGTGGTGAAGAAAGAAGAAAGGAAGGAAGAAGGAAAACATTCTTTCATTCAATTTGCTATCTTTGCAGGTCTACAACTTTGCTGAAATCCGAAACTTCGACAACTTCGAGTCAAAGCAGTAGAGCTAGGCCCTCCATCAAGGAAAAGTACGGATTATCTAACTACAACACATCATCAAACGCAGGAGCAGGATCGAGAGCAGGAACTCCGTCTTCGTCATCTTACTATTCCCCATCGGCTTTCACCGACCATTCTAAGTCTTCGCTAAGTAGACGGCCTTCCATCAAGACTATTGAAGATCCCTCCCTCTCTTCCCTGTCATCACGAAGACCCTCGATATCTAGGCATTATCAGCCGTATCAAGAAAGCACTAACCGCGTTCCTAGGCCTTATTCCATTTCCTACAGTCCTTTTGATGTCTCTTCCATCAATGGTGGTTTGCGGTCAGCACGGGCTAGTCCTGCACGTGAAATAGGCACCTCTTATTCCAGGTAAAAGTTAATCCGGATTTTCAGGATAATTATTAGATTTCTTATCCTATCGTCATAGGACCTTTTTTATTATATCCAAATATGTGTCCAAAATAGGAACACAGATCCGTATTATGATGACATTTTAGATTAGGGTCTTTGAGATCACGTTTACCTAACGTATTTTAATTGACAACATGACTTCATCCATTATTTCAAACATTATTACGCTTACGCAAAGAATTTCTCTTCTAGTGCCAGCTCAAGAAGGAACAGCATCACAAAGTTACCATGGCCCGAGCCTTCTCCCGTGCGAGACTTGCCTCCAGCAGCTCCCAAACCTAAAATCAAACACTATCCTTTGCCCCCACCCCGTTATGAAGAAGGTATGATTGCTCTCTCCCGCAGGCTCCGAAATCGCTCAGCTTCACCTGCACCTAATTACTCCGAGTTGGAATTGTCTAATCGGCCAGCTCTTGTTCCGGCTGCTCTGGGAAGGCCTTCTCCTTCGCGTGAAATGATTAGGATGACCATGTGTGGACCCCCTTTAAGACAGTATAATTACGGACGGAATATCTGAGAGAGGTTGCGTGTCACATTGTATTTTTAAAGTATATCATAAAAGAGCATGAGACAGAGAGAAAGAAAGAAATGAAGACAGCTAATAAATGAGGAAAAGACTTGATCAATTGGGTTTTCTCGGTATTCCATACCTCACTGATTGGATTTACAGAAGAAACTTAATGAGAAACATCTTTTGTGTGTACATTATTTCTAGCCTAGAAACTTTTGGGTTCCCTTTTTTGGTACGTATCGATTTTGGTTCAGACTTTTGTTGGTCTTTACAACATGCTTCTCAGGTACTATGCCTTCAAAACATCTTGGTTGTAGACCACCAGGCACATTGGATCAATACCACCAGGCAGAGAAAAAGAGAAAATGTAAGCGGCATAGACAGGAAAGAGAGAACATAGGTAAATATAATTGCTTTTCCGTTACAAGATGAAGAAGAAATCTAAAAATAGTAACTTTTTGTCATCGCATAAGTTTTTCATTTTATTTACTGACTAAAATTGTAGTAACAATTACTGTTAACTGTCCAGAAAGAATATGTGTTTTTGTGGTGATGAATGAAAATGACTTAGTAATATCTGCCATTAAAGCTGTTTTGTGTCACCCCAGACACTTGTTGCTTTGACACGGTATACATCGTTTTACTCCGCGAACCATAGCGGGAAGGTACCAAAGTAGGCGAAGAATTATTGTCACTGCAATCTGCTGCACTGCCACTGTCCGAGGCTTTGACCGAGGTCGGACTCATATCAACTTGAGATTTTTTAGTGCTGACTGTTTGTACCATGCAGCTACTTTCTTTAGAAAGTCGCCAAGTACTTCGATGGCTAGGATCCTGACTTCGACAGCAATCACGAAGACTGTCAAATACTTTACGGGTACAGGTGAAAGCAACGAAAATAAACAAGCCTTGTAAGGTGTTGAAGATGATAAAGACGTACCACAACGCCTCTTTGTCCACAAATCCGGCCGCCAGACCAATGATCCAAGTCAAGCCCATGATAATGGCCAACCTCATGTACAAGTAAAAATTAGTTCTAGGCCCACAAGAGGTGGTCATTTTGGCCGTGCTTTGCGTCGTGTCAAAAACCATACAAGCACTAAAGACGAATAGAAATATGTTGACACCCATGATGCCAGCAAAAGGCAATGCAAAATAGATTAAAAGCGCCATCTTCTTGGAAAACCAGCATAAGGCAGTTAAACCAAAGCCTGGTTTGTAATCTGTAGGTATGCCCTCCATCGTGTCCATTAGTGTAACGATTGTGGTAAAGGCCAAGGGTAATCCCCACCCCAAAGTGGAATAGATGGCAAATTTGCGCCATTGCGATCCTGTCGTTATTCTCAATTGAGTGGTGGCGATTTTGAGGGTTCGACAGACGTCAAAAGCAATCATTAACATCCAGAAAAAGGAGGCCATGAAAAAGTAGTACATAGTCAATGCCAGAATCTGACAGGGTACAGTGCTTTGGATATCTTGAACGAAAAGAGTAGATAGAAATGTGGTGTAGCCACCCAACAGGGCCATGGAGAGGCTGCAGAGATTTTTGCCCGACAAATTTTGGAGGTCTGGAGCTATAAAAGAAGCCAAGATGTGCATTGATAGGCATATGATGGATATGCCCAAGCCCACAAAGGTCACATAGCCCATTTGAGGCCCGAATTTGTACTGAGTGGAATCTGTGTTTTCAGCATAGACACAGATCACTAGAGTGTCACCATTCATGGCAAATTGGCCTTCTTTTAGAACACGGTCATATTTTTCCACGTACACGCTGTGATGTTCTTCATCCATCATTTTGTACTCGCCCACCTGCAGTTCAAACTTCGGGCAATCCTGGAACTACAATAGAAAACGCTCATTGATGACTCTATTCAAAGCAGTATCAAAACAGATTTAGTCTTACCTGAGATTGTTCTTCTCTAACAGAGTCTTGGTTGTACCGAATAGTAGTGGTTGTAGTAGGATTATTGGTAGTAGAAGTGCTTGAGATCGTTACAGATGAAAATGTGGACCTAGTTGTAGTGGTAGTAGTAATTGGTTCGTTAGTGTCATCATGCTCATTGTCGTCTTTGTCTCTTGCATTCTCTTCCTCATTCTCGTAGTCAAATAAAGTAAAAACTGTCGTTTGTTCAGCCTCATTTGAAGTCGAAGACAATGTTGTTGTCATCAGCGTCGTGGTGGTTGTAGTAGTAAAGGCGAATCTTGTGGTTGTTAACGTTGTCGTAGTGGTTGATTGAGTTGGAGTAGATAACGAGGAGGTTTCTTCAGCTTCAGTAGGAGGAAGTCTCGTTTCGATGCATCTTCCATCACGAAATTCCATGCCTTCTTGTCCACAGATGACATTTCGGCATTTTTTGAAAAACGGGTCATACAGTTCAAAATCATTGGTGCATGATTTCTTGGTAAAGCCCACGGAGTCTTGAGCGTTTCCGCCAATGTCAAACAAAACGGCAAAACTGAAGGTATTGAAATTTTGCTGCCAATTGAACCGCCCAAAAGGCCCCAAATTCAAGCAAATCAATTTGTCCATGGACGCATTGTTGCAAATGGCACAATGTACATTTCGATAGGCTAAATTGGGCTCAAAAACCATAGCTGTGTAGGAGGCGCACAATTCCACAATTGTGGCATTTTCCGTGGCTTCGTATTCTTGAGGACAAGAATCAATGGTGTTTTTTCCCGTGCATGCTCTAATAAGGTGTGTCAAGGTGTCGGGAACCGCTGGGTCCACTGTACACTCGTGAAAGACCGTGACCCCCGAAGTGTCAATGTTGATGCCCCACCTGTAATGATATTTGGTTCAAAACTCCTCAAGGCAGTTGATGCAAAATCCGAAATATTTGCAATTTTTGCTTCTTGACATATTATCATCATGTTTTTCAAAAAAAATTCTTGTTAAACGTTAAATTGTGAAATTGCTGTTACTACTCTTCACGCGCCTCCTCGCGAAAGTTTTTAAATGGTTTAACAGTATTCAATCTAGTGTAATGCATAAATCATGTCATGTAAAATGCAAGAAGAAAAATCATTTTCTTCTAAGTACTTACATGTGCATCTCTCCTTATGCACCTCATGAACACAGTGGGTAAAAGCTACGCTAAAAAATGCCATCATCATCGTTGTTTCGAAAGAGATTTCATGGATTTCAATTTTCAGTAAAAATGGAAATTGAAAAGAAAAGTGTTTTCGAAAATTACCTTTTTTGCTAAGCAATGAATCATTTTACAAGGCAATTACCACACTGTGTAAAAGAGGGGTAAATAGCACACGAAATGGCAAAACCAAGTTTGTTGTAAAGCTTTTTTCGTGTCTTGATCGTTATAAATCATGACTCGTGCATCACGAATAGTCTCCAGAGTTACTTACCTTTGTCCGTCCTCACTCAAAACCAAGTTCTCCCGAACAAATTCACTGGAGATGTTTTTGAATCGATTGGAATATGAGGTCAACGTTGGACACTCTAAACGCGGTCTCCAAAATCTGATATCTTCGCTGTCTTTATTGCAGACAGCGCAATAATAGTTTTTGTAGGTAAAACCAGATGCCATGCTGGTGATTGGGGTTGTTCCAAAAGGATCATTATTGGGTAAGCCTGGTGTTTCACACTTAGCCTTGATAGTGGGGTTTAGATAGTCTGATTGGCACTTATTTTTGACGTAAATGTCGCCATATTGCTTGAGATTGGCGCATTCAAAGCTCTGATGATTGACTTGTTGATCAGCTTGGACATAGGCGTTGGCATCAATACAGCAGTCGCCATACATTGCGCAAGCATTGTCACAAAAGCAGTTTCGCTTCTTCCAATCATTTTCTGCGAAAACAAAATGGTTGAAAAAATTAGCAAAACAGAAGAGAATTATATTAGAGTAAAAAAAATAACATGAAGAAAGTTTGTCGAGGGTAGAAAAACTAAGGCACTTTGATGGTTTTTTTTTTGGCAAGAACGAAAAGTTGGAATTTCTTCCCTCAAGTTTCCACTTTATGTTTCCTAATTTTCAAGAACAACAAAATATGCCCTTTGACATTTGTACATAAGTACTGAGCCTGAGAACTGCCAAATGCAAAGTAGGAAATGGGTCCAAAATGAGAACTAGCTTTTAAGGGCATATTTACAACAAAAGAAAAGAAGCCATGTCAACAACAATATATTACCTATGGGTCCTCGTGAATTTCTTCCTCGTTCACAGGAGTCTCTTCCGGGACAGAATTTTCCCGTTTGCTCGATCACATTGTAGGACAATTGCAGTCCAAGAGCGGATTTGAGGGCAAAGAGGAGCAGGAAAAGCTTCATTTTGCAACTTTTGTTTTATCCAGACTTGGCATGGCTTGCTTGCACAACTATTAAACGATGAATCTTCTTGGAGATGATAGTAGTCTTCTTAATCGTGATATCACACCAGCCACGGGTAGGAGTTTCCGGTGACTACTTCAGAATTAAAGTCAGTAGTCTCTCTCTTCTTCTCTTTGGCTCTTAGGCTCAATCTGTGCTTGCGAAGAAGGCCCTTGTCATCTGTCAAATCGTGACATGTTTGTGCCCTAGAACCAGAGAAAACTGTGAGAAACATATACTATACTCAAACTTTTTTTCCCTCCTATTTTGAAATTGAACTACAAAAACACAAATTGAGAACTGAGATCATGATGAGGAGGGCGTGCCATAGCCCGAACTGAGCGGAGTTAGAAAACTCGCAATTTGCTGAACATTAAAGGACTTCAGTGGAGCACCAGTGTGAAATCTAACAGACAATTGACTCAAAAAGGCGCTAGAACTTAGAAGTGCTATTGTGTTTTTGAAATAACGTCAAAAAAAAGTTCAGTTGACACAACAACAAAGTAGCCAATCAGAAGCGAGTATTTCAAGAATGTAAACAAACTTGACCAATCAGAAGCGGTTATTTCAAAAAATGTAAACAAACTTGACTAATCATCATTTTTGCAAACAAAATCTTGACTTAGTTCGCTTCGCTCATGTAAATTGTGGATTTGAAATCTTATAGTGGAAAATAATACACTAATTGTGTAATTTTATGGCGTGAAGCTATTAAAGTCCTGCTGATGCAAACATCACTAAGGGTGGGGAAAAATCTCCACCCACCACCTACAGACAGAAACTACCACCCCCTTTTCTCTTAAGGCAGCCCTTGGGTCTTCATGGCTCAACCTCTGCTATGATGGCAGTGCCGCAGCCTAATGTCTCAAAATCGTGGGCCGTTACTTATAGAGTGCTGAAGATTGGCATCGTAAAACGGCTTTACGACTACGCAACTGCATAGTAGGAGTGGAGTGGTGCTCACTCACACGATATCAAGCTTGGAAAAAACACCTCCAGGACATCTAAACGCCTAGACAATTGTAAGACACATGAGCTTTGAAATCAAAGGAAGAAGAAGGTTGAAGCAATTAAAATTGTGTTAGACGGTCGTTTTCAAGTGGGGGGAAGAAAATTAAAAAGACCAAGGGAAATGTCGAATGAAGGACAATCAAGCTAAAAAGTAAACAGTGTTACACTTCATCTTCAGTCATCCTTCAGTTTCCTGTATGTTGGGTAACATATTTATTACGTTTTAGTTTAGCCTTAGAAATGAAGCATTCCACGATGAAAATATTTTGGAATTTTATGATTTGTCTATGAAGCATCCTTGGATGAAACATTCCCCAAAGTAAATACATATCTTGGATTTTTCTCAAAAGCACATCAACAATGTACAATTATACAAGGCCATACAAACAGTGAAAGAAAATGACATGAGTACAAATCTTATTGGTTTTGGTGTATCCAACAGATATTTTAGGAATTGCCATTAGCGCGTACCTCATACAAATCCAATAAGGTGTAGAATTGTGAAGGAAACGTTCTAGGAATTTTGAAAGGGTTCGACACATTATGTATTTTTCATACTGATTTTTAAGGTGAAACTTCTTGGAAGTGAGTGTACCCCCTCCCATTCATTTCACATTCATTGTTTCAGACTTCTACCCTTCGTTCCTTGCCTCCTCCTGACTTCAACCTCAGCAATCCTTATTCCCTGCTAACGTTCATGCTATGATCATGATCGTGATCACCGGCATTGCTTTGTAGCTTCAGGCAAAATCTTTCGAGTTCTCACTACAGTGTTATAGCAGCAGCAGCACGAGTTTCATGACGACGTCAGAGCACTAGCAGCAAAAAATTTCACTTTGCATAAAAGTGACCCCATGCCTTGAAATTCTAATGACACTAGGGCCCTGGGAAGGCCCCAGGGTCTGGTGTGAAACATCTCATATCTTTTCTGACAGCTCAAGCTATTCCAAGGAAGGCAGAATTTGGGAGAAATCACAATTATGTCGTAAATTAGAATAGAATCATCATCATCTGTTTTTTAGCCAGAGAGGGGAAAAAATTAGAAAATATTTTTTACGAGTTTTTGTTGCTTGGCAGCATATTCTAGAATAACCAGAACAACTGAAAATGCATCAGCTCTATTCTCCAATCGAAGAAAAATTGCAGAAAAGTCATCTGAAAATAAATGGATCGAAAGTTTTTTGTCGTTTCGATTTTCAAATTGATCGATACTGTTGATAATTTTTGAGGAGGAGAGAAGAAGGTCGTTTTCATCTCTCCTAAAACTTTTCCTTTTTGAAATTGTTGAATTTGCATTACAAGGCACCCACGTCATCGATCAATTTCTTCGTCATAATCTAGGACTCATCTTTTGTCTGGAAGCGAACAGTGAGTTGCAGCAAGACTCAAAGCAGGCATCAGTAGGCTTGACTAGATAGTAGTGAAGGAGAAAACCTGCAACTATAGATCTGATTTACGAGATAAATGCTCATTTACCAGACTGCTAGAAGCTCTGCTCCTCCTCGGCATGTGTACAACTTGAGCAAGCCTGTGTACACAGTGTTGGAAAATTACCCTAAATCTATCATCTTATATTCTAAGCGAGCGAAGCGAGCAATGAATGCATCTGTATTATGTACTCGCGCAATAGTATGAATTTCGAAAACTTTTTTTAAATGAGCATCATTTCGTAAGGCCCCTCTAAAATCCGCATGTGCCTCATAATGCAATTTCAGAGGGTGAACACAGAGAACACATATACGTGACTTGTGCATTTTCCTGTGGTTTTTGGCAAAAAAGATACTTTTAACACTTTCGACAATGACACACATAAAAAAGAGGCAAAACTATTAGTCATCCGTGAACTTTTTCTTCTCCACTCCTCATCTGATGCTATCTTATGATAAGACTGATTTTTTCGATTCCAAAATCCTTGGTACTGTTTTCTAATCTCCGTTAGATGGATATACACGATAACGAGGCTACTACCTAAACATTTTGATTTCGTGATTTTTCCGCTAGTTTATTTATCATGTTTTACTATCTTGCACTTTTTTCAGTTTACACTGACTTTTGCAATTATGGACTTTACTGCAACTGCATCATAAAAGCAGTCTAAATATTGAGAGCTGAACTTGTGAGCATATAATGCATTCGCTTGGTACATAACTACGTAAATCAATTATCAAGGGTTTGCTCTTTGTCTTGTATCGTGTTTTTCTATCACATAAAAGGAGACTAAATATTTTGTCGGCTTTGTCATTTTTCCTATAAAGATTTATTTATCACGTTTTACAGTCCTGTGCTCTACTCTAAATATTGAAGACTGCTAAAAAAATTACACTGGCTCGATACACGAGATACACGAGGTACTCCAACCAGCATGTAACTGCGCGAGTAGCCAAGCAGAAGACAAAGAGTGTCTACACACATGTAATATGTACTGCAATACTCTAGACTCATTTTAACCACTCGAAATAGAACCAGAAATGCATTGCATTTTTAATGAGACTTTTCCAGCCAATTGGTCTCTGTTAGTTGCCACACATTGAGGATTGCAGATTTTACGCCTGAAATTTTCCCACAGCCCATAATTGTGCAATGTATTTTTGACTGCCAAAAATCACTCCATAGCATAGCTAGCAAAATGGGGATTTTTATCCATTGAACATAGTACAGTGTGTTACAACCCCCATTGAGAGATGCAAAAAGTGAATAGTTGATGCATTTTTTCCTTCTCAGGTATCACCTTTTAGTTGGTCTTTCCCAAGCTAGCAATTGCAAAGAGCCTGATGGTGTAGTAATTATTGAATGTCAACATGATCCGCTGTATCCGTTGAAGAAGGGGGTAATCCTCCTCTTCTTCACAGCTATATCATCCGTCAAAAAAGAGCCGTCAAAATGATCCATCAAAAAGTGTGCGAAAATCCGCGTCAAATCTTGGCTCATCTCATACTTGAGTAGTCGTAACTGACATTTTCACCTACCCCCATTTTGGCAGCCTTACATCCCTTCCACTACTACTAGTCTAAGGCATCATGATCATCACCACCTAATGATTTTCTCAACGGTACAAATGAGCCCGTTGAGCAATGGGTTTAGAAAAGAAAAAATGAGTTTTTAGAGAGCTTCACCCAACCACTCCTCACGATTTTGCGTGCCCCAATTCTATTGCGCTCACTGTGGGTATTACAGACTTCACTCATTATTTTGTACTGTTTCTAAAACATTAGCAGCTACGCATTTTCTTTTCTTTCTATCACGAAAGAGAGAAAAGTCATGATCATTAAAAGCCTCTTTAAACGACCTTCTAGATAATCAACAATTTATCGAAATTGTCCTATCGGTCCTATCGCAAATAATAATTCAACTTTGTCAAGGATTAATAAGGGTCGATGTCGAGACAGACGAAATAGCAGCAAAGGAAAAAAAAAATGGCAAATTTTAACAAACCATAAAAGTCACGTTTAGAAATATTGTGGCTTGTAAAATCAATTTTGCTATAAAAATCTTTATGGTTTTCCATTAGAATACCAAATATACGTGCATGCATGCAGCAAGGTCTCCTCTATTTCATTATACATATTGATTTCACAAACTATTTGGTAAGCTATCTGGCAAGATTTTATCTAAACGTTGTTGTGCATGCAGTATTTTTGAACTGAGGAATGGTATCATCTAGAGAGCAATTTTTTCTGTTTTTTGCTGGGGGATTATTTTGTATTGTGTAAACGTTTCACCTAAAACAGCATCGCCTTATGCATATTAATTTTGAGGAGTGTTTTTGTCCTTATTATTTTTTAGACTTGAGTAGTCCTCCTCTATCTCCTAAAAGCCTCTTGTAGACAAGATTTTCAGCTTAGAGAAGAGGAGCGCTATTTGTGATGGTTTACAAGATTAGGTCTCCTCTCTGCTTTGGAGGGCTTGTGGAGAAAGTGGACACGGACTACTCGAGCACGATTCAGCATAGTCACAGGTAAACTTGAGCTCAAAGTTTTGCAGCCCTTCTCTAACTTTTGAAAACTGCAAAACTCTTTGAAGAAACCAAAATTCAGCCAAAAAAAACCCACCTGACAGATGCTGCTGATGATAAAAAACTTTTTTGGAATCCGTCCCGACTTTCCTGATAAAGTCACTTTCCAAACTGTACTACTCCACCTACTTTCAATAGATTTGGAGTTTCTTGAGCTTCGGTGATTGAGCAATACTCAATCAGAAAATTGACACGAGGTTTGCATGCCAAAGATTAGTCAGATCTCAATTTGTCCCAGGAAATGTCATCGACATCAGAATAGAAATGTACTGAGCCCAGCCTAGTATAAGGGAAATTTAGTAGGTCTATGGGCGAGGTTGCGATCATCCAGGTTCACTATATGCAGTATGCACTACTATACGAGATGCGGAGGATCAGAAAATCTTGGCACAGTGGGCCCTTTTAAGGACATGCATGATTACGATCCCTCTCTACTCATGATGATAATGCTCAAAGGAGAAAGTAATGCAAACAAACCAACCCTTGAAATATCATCAAAAAAGATTTGCTGAGGAAGCAAAAGATTAATTACAATTTCACCTTCAGCTCCTCATTTTTGTGTCTAGAGGCATCTTTACTTTGACAGTAACTTCTTGTAACCTGATGATTAATTAAGGAATAGCGAAAGTAAACAAATTCTGCACAAAGTTCCACCATGATTAACGACTCTGTCTGATCGCTAGACGTCCTCCACAGTGTTTGAAAACCACTTAAAACTATCATTTTACAATATCCTTTCGTCCATTAATGCATGCCAAATTAAATGCAGTCCGACCACTCAAATCAATGTTACACAAGTAATTGGACAACATCTTAGTGTCCTCTTAAGCAAGCACAATTAATGAAGTCCTTCCAAACATATTTAGAGTATTAAAATCAATGATCAAATAGGATTTTTGGGGGTATTTTCACATATTGTGACCTCGAAGAATTACAGAAAGTTTAGGCCTACTCAACTTTGGATTATTGCAAAATTGAGATTAAGCGTAACTTTTTCTTTATGATGCTGCCGACTGTTATTACTGTAATAATAGAATAGGCCTTTGAAAGTTATTTTTTGGCTTGGCATGGCACTGAAGCAATAGCTTTAATGCTGCTGCTGCGGTGTGGTCTTATAAAGCCATGATTAATTGGATTGCAAAGCTCAATGCTGCAAGACTCATCAAAAGGGGAAATAATGGATTGTGACACTTGACTTTCAGAGGTCCTGGGAAACTAAAAACCATCCCGTTATAAATGAATGAAGCCTATCATCATCATCTCTGAATAGGGTTCACGACTACGGAACTTTCAACTTTTTTTCAACCCTGCCACATCATCACCTATGCGATTTTTCAAGCACTTATTCCACCCGTGATACCAATCTCGCTTTTTCGCTTCATCCATCCTTGTTGGTCTCAGCGGGTAGTACTTCAATCTCATTTTAGATACAGTTTGACACCAAAATATCTGATCGTTTGTAATTGACACATTCCAAAGAGGCTCCTCTCAATGTCAAGAACATTTTTCATCTCTTTCATTAAGGTTGATATTACTGTGCTTCTCATGACAAAAAAATGCTCATTCACCATTTTCTATCCTTGATTAGAGTGAGGTTGGAAAATATTTGGGAAGTAGCGTTAGTTATGGCATGGCATCATCTATTACATCTAAGCAAATGAGTTTCACAGCCTTGGGAAACTGAAACTCAGGCACTCCTCAGCAGCCGCCTTAAAAGGAGGTAAACGTCGAAAAGTTCACAAAATGACGGTACGAAAAAAATCATCGAATGAAATCGTGGTAAACTTTCACATCATTTCTAGAAATTCGAAGTACTTATTCAATTTCGTTGAAGTAACACACACTTTAGAGAAGAAGGAGGTCACGTCAAAGAAGCATCAAAATAGAGTTTTTGAATTCCGCTTTATTTCTCATGCATATGCAAATATGTCAACAACAAAATCCCAAAAATGGCTAGATAACGTTTAGGAAAACATGCTTTCGATTTTGACAATAATCTCCGATTTCCTTAGCATGAAATGCTGCAGTACTGTATTTCAATTTGTTTTAAGTAGACATTTCTACTCCTATTTATAGTTTGTACCCCGTTACCTTTTTGAATTGGTATCGTGTTTTTTATCTCTAGGGGGAAATACATAATGATCCTTTTCCTGAGTTCAACACACTGTCTTGATCCAATTTATCAAAGGATGTGGAATCCTCACAAGTAGCTTTTTAAAAAAGCCAGGAAATGATTTTAATGACATTTTGCATGATAAATGCCATTCCATTAACCTATGATTACCCAAAAAACTGATACTTAATAGCTCAATTGAACTTTGTAAAAAATTATGAAAGAAGTTTCACTGTGATGGGGCTTGCAGCAATACATTTTTTCCAATTCTATTCAAGCTATTCTTCGACCATAATTGGGCTATTTTGGGTCTCCTATTGTCTGCTGTCTTTTCCAAAATAGAGAGATTTTCTCCTTTACAAAATGTTATTATATTTTATTATTATTATATTATGATGACACAGTGTTTCTAAAATCACTTGAAATGTCTCATAGACGTCATCTACCAACTTATTCGTCATTTCAGTTTTAATGAACTTCACCTTCTTTGTTTAAATGAGATATTTTGGGCCATTTTCTCACACAGATTTCACAAAGAGTTTAGAAATGAATGCCAAAAAAGTTGTAATTTTTTGCTGGTTCTAAAGTTTGCTCAATTCTAACGGCGGCGGCGCAGCAGTTCTGGGGAGAGGAGAGAAGGTAATATGAGATTTTCTGCAGACTCAAACCCCTAATTGATGGTTTGCTTGAAGGGGATGTGAGGAAATTTTGATGACAAGGAAAACAAGGCTCAGAATATATGCCTTCCTGCTCAAAGTCTTCAAAGTTTGAAGCCTAAGCAGAAAAAGTGGCTATTTTTTCCTTTACCTAAAATGGAGATAGAGATGAAGGAGATGGAACTTCCTAATTTCACAATTCGACCTGGCTACGAAGCTGTATGGAAATTGAAAAAAGCCAACTCCATCAAGTCATTCCAGCATCAGCTATCCCTTCTTGCACTACCTAGACTTGTGCAATCTCTTAAAAAAAGGTCGAATCATCCGATCTTCAGATTGTCAGGGGTCCATTGACGAGAGCACGAGTTTAATTTCATACTGAGAATACTACTGAGTCACTTCTTTATCTCAAGAGCCTAATTTTATCGTCTCACTTGAACCATCCATTTTCAAACTTCAAAGAAGGTGGATTTTGACGTAATTTTTGATACTACTCTTGGTACATCAAGAAATTGGAATGGCAGTGCACAGTAGGTATTTTCCAACAAAAAAACCAAAAACGTCATGTGAACTTTAGATTGCACAATAGAGCTGCTCAAAAAAAACCTCGACTCATCTTATTTTGATGAAATCAATTGAAAGATTGATTTTCAGGTGCTGCTGCTATTGACACGGTGGCGGTGGGGGTGATTCAATTACATTTGCGCTTTAGAGCTTCACTGGATTCCAATCCAATTAAAGTTAAGGTGAAACTCGCTACGATAGTTGAGGGAAAAAATTGACCTCATTTGAAAATCCGATCGACATGGTCTGATTGAAGTTTCTCACTCAGCTCCTACTCGCGAACGCATTTCTGCCATTTCTGCATGACTTCAGTCATCTTCATAATGGATATCACTCAACCTGACTGCAGTTTTCTAAGCTATCATAGGACATTGCCAAAAGTTTTAAAAGATCAGAGCAGGCCTATGATTTGCCATCAGCAAGCTTGTCATTGACAACATCACACAAAATTGTTTTCTAGGCTTAGGGCGAAAGTTACAAAATTGCAAAAGTGCCTAGTCTGGTGAAGCCTCTAGATCAATCAATTTCTTGTCACCTACAAACTAAAAAATATTGGCAAGATGGCGTTTTGTGCAAAATCATTCCGGAACTTGCCGAAACATGCCGGACTTCTATGATAACCTATTCAAGATGGCCGGACCCTTTTGCTAACTAATGCTTAAAATCGTTATTTGTTCTTATTTCTTTGTTTGGTTTTCAAGTCTACTTGGAGAATCAGATGGGAAAACAAAAATCATAAGAGGACAATTTTCTAGATAATGAAATGACGAAGCATTAACCCTGCTGCTGCTGCTTTGTCGATAACACGCGAAATCTTTCATCACGACATAAGTTGAAGCCTTGGGTGGCAAAATTGATTTTCCTCGAGCTCCCTACGTCAAATCTCCCTGAATCCTGATTAAACTTCAGGTATGAAACTGAAAAATCTATTACGATCACTATTAGAGCTACGCCGAACTTCAGTTTAGAAAATTTGGAGTAGGAAAGATCTCATCCTCCCCTCGGAAATTGGGTGAAAGTGAAGTAAACCCTGATTTGGGTATTGATTTCATGAAGAACAATGGTTGAAAAATGGGAGAAGCTTAGAAGTTTTAGTAAAGTTTCTCTTTTTTGCTGTTCAGTTAGTTTGCTAACCCCCCCAAATGATGAGTGGGGAAATGATAATTAAACCAAGGATGTGGGATGAGAAAATAGCGAGTTCTATGCAAACAATAGTAGAAGCAGCAGCAGCAACCAGCATCTAAAGCCTACTCCATGCGAAACCGCAATTACAGCTCTCCTGATCTAGAAAAGATTTCATCACTGAACCACTGTCTCTGTCTCTCTCAGACTGAAATTATCAGCTTAGCATTTCTCATGAGCACCAAAAACGAGAAGACAATGAGATAGGAGCCTGCCATAAGCCACCTAATCTATCTCAAGTGCTTTTTAAGAGAGGATTATTAATGAGACATTACAACCAAAGAGTTTGAATATACCATTCACTTTCACCTTTATGGGTCACCGGTAGATGACGTTGCGTACAAATACCCTACCGGACCTCACCGAAACTTGCCGAAATGATCAAGTGAGTCTAGATGCCGGAACTTTAGAATCTTTTTATGTATTTGACAAAGTGATCAATGCTGCATGATTAAATCCCTTTTCAAAGCATTTATGGGATTTCTAAGCCATTTTTCCCTTTAGATCTGAGCATTGAGTACTCGTGAAGCAGCAATAAAACAGTAGATACAAAGTAATTATGAGAAGTCAAGCCCATCATATTTCAAGATTAGTAATGCACTCATTTTTTGTACCAGGCTTCTGTAAAAGGAAATCTATGCAAGGTAAGGGAACTATTCACAGGTGTCAGGTTTGGGTAGTGCGATTACCAAAGAATTATCGAGCCTCATAAATATTGAAACAGTAGAAATGCAAATTTGATTATGCAGAGGCTAAGCAGTAAGCAGAAAGAAGAAAAAGGAATTCGAGTATTAGAAATTCATGCAAACATGGGACAGGGACAAAAGAAAAGTTGAGAGAGAGAGAAATCACATGTAGTTTTTCAGGGAATTTTTGTGTGAAAAAGTACAAAACGTGCCTTGAAATAATAAGGTAATGACAGCATAATACCCAAACTTTTGTAACTTTAAAATACACTGACATGATCATTGATCGCATTGATCATGTCTTATGTCATGTACTGTATGTATCATTGCATTGAGTACTGATTGAAATGTTACTTGTCAACTTTGTCAGTCTAAATAAACAAAAGTGCTACAATTTCCTTCTAAAATGAAATTAGGGGTAATTAACTAACGGTTCATCTCCCCTTTCTTCTTCTTGAGACTCCTTCTATCACTTGTAATTACTAATCCTTGAGAAAAGAAGAAGAAGAAAAACTTGGGATAATTAGTTTCTCTGGCTGCATTTCCTTCGTTTTCAGGAAGCATATTTTCCTTTAAAAAAAATTGTGGAAATGAAGATAACTATTCAAATCGATCATTGTTGCTTCATCTGCAATGCTGCTCTACGTACACCAATATTATGTAAGAATTCAGATCCAAAAATAATCAAAGGTGTCCTAAGGCGTGAAGCCGCATAAATGTGTGTGTGACAAAAAGGATTTCTAATTAAAACTAGGCCATACCTTTCGTTCAAATTTTGCTTGCAGCTAGACGTCGACCGAGCGACGATGGTTTCACTGAACTTCACGCACGTCTGCTCACCTGGGCAACTGGAATCGAACTAAATTGTCCTGAAGGTGAAAATGGCGCGCTCACCTATGCTGGATGTGGGGGGAAGCAATAGTCGTTCTAAGCGCTGCAGCACCGGGTTGGAAAACCACTTTGGGAAAAATGATCCTTTGTGAATTTTCAATCCTTTGTCGTCTGGGTCAAGTCCCAAGCATTACCTAAAATGCCTCTTCGAAGTCTTCGAAGTTCAATTTATGTACCTTTGTTATCTTGGGTCTATGTTCAAATGGTCACTGTGAATTTTAGGCAATGATTGTAAACATCAGCGCAAGCAACGGAACGTTTGGGTCCAGGCCTCTTCCCTTCCTGGAAATTTATGACTAATAGTAGTTCCATCTTGGGTCCTTAAAATTGAGTTTGACGTCATAAGTGAGCTAGTAGGTTTTTGATATTCTGCGTGATGCAACGTATTCCCTTGTCTAATGGGAGGCATGAGAAACTTGACCTACTCTGGTTATTTATCGAAATCATGCCGGCCACGACCAGCAGTTTGAAACTTTTCAAATCTTGAAAGTATAAAAAGGCAGGAAAAATTATATTTTCACTTTTTTGGGTCAATTTTCAAACAAAAGTGACCCCCAGAGTTTTCACTAAAAAGGTATTATCTGAACTTTTTTAGAGACGCCCATGCCGGCATTGTGGGCAAAGGTAAACATTCTTTAAAGGAAACGCGAGAAGAATTCTGCAAATGTTAGCAGTAAAAAATCTTCTCCAATTTTGCTTAGCTTTTATGTTCAACACTCTAGTTTCAATTCCAAGAAAAAATACTAAAGGTAGGAAGTTACCTGGAAGAAAAACTGGATGGCCTTGAGTAGCGGATCTTCAAAAAAGAGGGGCAACAACGTTCTTGACCGCTGCCGCGACGCGGCGTCATTAGGGTCTTTCAACAGAGATCCGGGTTACTAGATTTAAGGGTCAATGCCGCATGCAGCATGCGCATCATGAAGTGTAGTACTAAAGTAGCAAAAAATTGAAGCCTGTCAGCTTATGCTTAGTATCCATGCTGTGCGAGTAGTCGGTGATCGTTATCCTGGATGCTCAAAATTGATGAATGTGAAGGTAGGAGAGAAGTCGATTATGCAGTTTCGCAATATGATTAAAGAGATTTCCCCATTTTGTACGCATTACATACCCATCTTCATTGATTCCCACTTTTACTCTTGATGATGATCTTCAAGCATATGATAGCAGCCTGGCCATGCGTACGTACACCAGCGGCAGCCTGTGCTAGGGGGCTGAAGAGGAGGCGCGCCGCGCACACAGGTAAAAACCTCTTAAATGGCCTTGCAGGCAAATGTAAACAATGAAAGGAAGACTTAGAAGAGGTGTAATTTTCTGTACTGCATTTTTGTTCATTTTATATCTTGGCTGGAGATTTTTACAAGATGAAATCAGAACTGAAGAGGAATCCATGGAAGAAATTATTGAGATGTCAGAAGCAGAAAAGATGGAGTACTGGAAATCTTCACCTCTCTGGGTAGAAGATCAGAGGCCCCACATCAATCCTCATAGATTCGGTATGTTGATCAATAATGCGAGAATCTGTGATGAGATCCAAGACGGGAAAGTGGATCTACTTATGATGGTGACATCGGCTGTGAAACACGTGGATCGAAGAAATGCAATACGGCAAACTTGGGGAAGCGGGGATTTGATGAGGCGTTACAATGCCAAATTGATATTCTTACTGGGACAAGGCAGAGATCAACAGAGTCAAATTCAATCAGAAAATCAATTGTATCGAGATATCATTCAAGAAGATTTCGAGGTGAGGAGCCATTTCTTATACTAAAGTGGACAACAAAATCTGCAAACACGAGTGGATCGCGTAGTTCATATTCATGCAGACCAGGCATCAATACATTGGTATATGTTCGTATATTCAACTTGAATTTCATTTCAGGCTTTCACTATTTCACTAATAATAGTACATACTATGCGTCACAGCAATCGTTGTATCAAATATCGACTATCACTCGTCATCTACAATTTTGACTAACAACAAGGCTCAACCTACTACATGCACCAAAATGAATACTAGTAGAGTGGAGAGAGTATGCCAATATTTGAGATTGAACTTCAAAGGTTAAGAATTTTCAGAGGTTTAGTTTCATTTGAATGCCCATTGCCCACCTTCATCTCCTTCCTAGTAAGAGTTACCTGCAGTACATAGTTTGAATATCAAATATAGAGATGGTGGTATTTTCACGTTTTTAAAGCCACCATAATAAGAAGATCTCGCGTAAAATATAAACTGCTCCACTCGAAACAAAATGCAGTACAAGTAAAGTAACAGATAAGGATGAACACTTCAGCATTTCGGCATATTCCATCTTGAGTACAAATGCCCTAGGCCGAGGGAGACAAATATGCCAGAAACGTTGTACTCCAAAACTCTATGAATTTGAAAAATGAAGGAAATGTTATCATAATTATGACATCATATCCGTTTTGATATTATGTAATTGGGTAAATTGCTCAATAAGATTTACTTATATAATTTATTCGCCTTATCTGTTAAGTGTCAACATTTCCTTCCATTTCAGGATTCTTACCATAATCTCACGTTGAAAACAGTCATGGGACTGAAATGGATGTCAATCTTTTGTCCCCACGCCAAATTCATACTGAAAACAGACGATGATATCTATGTTAATGTGCCACTGCTGACTTCAACGGCAGTGGAAAAAGAAAGCAAGCTTTACAACAGTATCCACGGTAGTACATATAAACAAGAAACAGCAAAATGATTGACATGATTTACACACATCACATTCGTATCGTATCCATTTCAGGCTGCATCAAAAATTCCCCCCTCAATTCCCCACTGCCTATTCCTCAAGAAGGCTTTCCTACTTCTTTAATGAAACCGGCTTTGCCTCAATTTACAGCGGGTGCCGGTTATTTGATACCTGGAAGATTTGCCTCTCAATTGTACATGGCTTCCCTCGAGACTAAGCTGATTCCCGTAGAAGACGCTTACACAACGGGTTTTTGTGCTAAAAAGATAGGTTTACATCCGCCAACAAACGATCCACGATTTTCTTGCGGGCAACTACTGGATAATGACTGTGAAATGAGGACTAAGTTCACAGGGCATAAAGTCACACCAGAAAGAATGTATTCAATACATGACAGGCTCATGAATAATTTATGTGGTCAAACTGGTTCGAACGGAGGGACCAATCATGCTCTATGATACATATTATCAAAAAATCATCATGTCTCTATCTAGTCCAAAAATTATTCCCTTTGAGTGGTTTTCAAACACCGAACAGCAGAGCGAAATAAAGTGATAATTTACACATATATTTTCTTTCTTTTTTTTCTGATATGTCATATACATAAAATTCATTTTTAAAATCATCCAGGGTTGTTATTTTTATACCGGGAAAATATAGTTTAGCAGAAAGAATTGGATGTTGATATCTGAGAGACAAAATAGTAGTATTTTCTGTAGTAGTAACTCAACATAAACTGCAATCACAGACAAAAAATAAATCGTGTTTTTTTGAAAATTATATCATTTTGATTTCTTCCTCTTTCCAATTAGGATGATCTGTAGCTTAGTAATAGCATAATAACATCACATGTTCATTAGGTTTCTTTTTGCAATCTGCTCTAACTATAGTTTTTTAAGGGGTCGTAATGAAAGTTGTGTTGGTGTCAAATAACATATTTTTTGGAGGGACCACAATATTCAAATTTTTTTCCTTTTTTTTAATGGGGGGATTTTGATTTTAATAAGTGTACACGTACATCTAATATATGACAGCAATCACATTAAGATAAATTTTGATATTTTCTTAGCAGTCGTTCTAGGAGGAGCAAATGGTCTAATTCAAAATCTGAGCTTGTTTTTGTTGTAGCAAAATATGTTCAGATATTTTCCCAATTTGGGAAAAATGGGAACCAATTTTTTGTGTGTTCAATCTTACTAACTCTGATACAAGACTTCAGTTTCACAGATTGTTGGGTAGTAATAATGAATCCGAAATATAAGTTCAGGTAAAAGGGGGATTTTGTTCATTCATAAGAGGTATTGATTTTTTGACCATAGATTTTGACACTTCATTTTTGTTGTTTTGTCTGATATAGATATAATGAGCTCGATTTTTTTGACTTTCCTTTGACTATTTTTCCTTGTGCCATAAACACATGCTACCGCGACAGAGATCATGAATTTGGCAAGAACGAATAGGCATAACGTCTTCAGAGCGCCAATTGACCGCTAGCTCTCCGAAACGGTAGACCAAACGTTTCTCTTTGACCATAGCCAAGTGGCCTTTGCGGCCTTGTTTTTCGCTGCCGTAATGGTAGCGCATGGCCCGACTCATTTTTTCGTAGGTCATTTCTTCACTCCGGTTGGCTTTCATCCGGCCCCATGTGCGAGCAAACTCAACAGTATTGTTGACTTTAAAAATGCCCTGAAATAAACAGTTTATCTTTTATCATTCAAAATCACACAAAGACAAATAATGACCTAATAAAATAAAAATCTCGTTGTCCAACTTTTTTTACGTTCCTAGTGAACTCAAAAAGTCTAAATTCCAGTAAAAATGCTAAGTAGAAGTTTTGTGTCAAATTTTACCTGATATTCGCAGACCCAGGAGACCACCCTCGGATTGTAGTATCGGTTATGCAACAGGTTGCGTATGAAGACGTAAAGAGGTGGTAGTGGGATTTTGATGGCATGCTTTCGAGGCCTTCCCCGCTTTCCTTTTTGGCTGGCTCCCTCAAAACTTTCGCAAGCAAGTGGCGAAAGAGGCTCTAAGGGAGGAGGGGATCGATTCACCGCGTATTCCTGCTCATCCGGAGGCGACAGCGGAGATTGTGGCCCAAAGTAGTTCCCGGCGGCAGCCGCCGCGGCTGCAGCTGCGGCTGCATTGCCAAAAAAATGCCCTTCATGTAGTTTTCTGAGAAAATCCCGGTGTCTCCTAACGGCCATCTCAGGATCGAAGCAGAGTGGGGGAGGCAAGCAGGGATTGTTGCCCGTTACCGGCGACTCGGGTGGAGAATAGTAACCAGAATTTTTGACCGGCTGATCATGTAATCGTAGTCGCTGATCTAAAGCTTCCATTCGACGGTCGATTTCCATGGCATGGTCCACGGGTTCGGCTTTCATTCCGGCTCCGCTGCTGCTATTGGTACCGAAACTTTGTCCGGCGACCTTTTGATGATAATGATTTTGATGATGAGACGAGACATCTCGATGTTGTAGGACATGTCGTAGAAATGCAGATTTGCTAGGCCTATGTTCAGCATTGCCACCTGATGCTTGTCTTTGATGATCATTGCCGGACGAGACTTGCTGGCGGATATGTTTGTAGTCGCCATAGGGATGATAGCGATGCTGCTGCATGTGTTGCTGCACCTTAGCTTGAAGCTCGTTGAGAGGACGAAGGGTCAACATGGGATTCTGCTCATATGGGTGATGATGGCCTTGAGGACTGGAGGCCTCACTGTACCGACGATCCGGCGGAATTTGACCCGGGAACGCAGACTGCATGGGCGACCTTAATCGAAGTGAGTCGATAGTCGTAGCAACCGGTGGGCTCACCGACGTTGTATTGGAGGCCTGGGCTACTACCTCACCAGCCTCCGATTCCTGATGTCTGGCTTGAAGTGCGTCGTTAAACACATTGTTGGACGCGTGATTGTTGCGGCTAATGGACTCATTGACCTTACAAATTCTTAAGTCCAGAGGATGCACAGGCTCTTCCTCTTCTTCTTCAGGTTCTACTTGAGGCCGTTCGAGGCCAAAATGGCTTCGCAAGTCTAGTATTCCACTGGCTGCCATGTTGCTTTTCTTTGTCAATATTTTTTTTTCGTCGTCTTCTCTCCGAAATTAGACTTGCTTCATGATGGAAAACAGGCTTTCAACTGGAGGTCGTGGCCTCTTCTCTGCTATGTTTCTCTCTCTCTTTAGTCTGACGTCAGCCTCGAGTAAGAGGAGCTGTTCTAGTCAGCACGACTAGTTGAGGAGAGCGGCAACGGAAGGTTTTACCAGGAAAACGTCTCTTTTGCGGCCTACTACTACAACGACTACTACTACGGCAGCTACAGCGATAGCAGTAGTAGTGAAATGTCGCCACCGCCGTCGCCTTCGCTGCTGCTGCTGTCGACCACCGAGGCACCGCTATGCGCGGCGCAGCAGCGGCCTTTGGCCTTTTTCCTTGCGAGCAACTCGTGTCGTTTTCTCTCTTTCCTTGTGCTCCCCCCTGAGGCGCTGCCTGTATGCGCTGTCTCGCCTTATACAAGATGGAGGCTGCCTGCGACGACTACGCGGCATAGGGAGGAGGCAGGCGGGAGCACAGCTGATACATAGACTCTTTGATAATCATAAAGAAGCTTGACGACTTTTTTTGTATGCGAGCTTTGCTCCTAGCTGCTCCTACTAGCAAGGAGCTTGCAAGCAAGCGTGCGGTGAGTACGAGGACTGCATGTAAGTGACTAGTAATCTATATGATGTATGTACAGTGGTACTCGAAATGATGTGGACACCTCAGCTGTTTTTACAGCTGTTTTTGAGGGTTTCATGACTTTGCGTGCTAATAACTTAAAGTTATTAGCACGCAAAGTCATGAAACCCTCAAAAACAGCTGTAAAAACAGCTGTGGTGTCCACATCATTTCGAGTACCACTGTATGCCGTGTAGTACGCTTAAGATCGATAAGCTGGTTCTTGATGTCAATTTACTATACAACAAGGCATTGATTGCGAGGGTAATTGAGTTTACTCTCATGTTGTATTGTATTTTTCCGTCTTCATTGACATGCCATCGAAGGAGAATAGAAAGCAATGACGCAACAAGAGGAAATAAATTGCAGTACAAGGTCCCGGCTGGAGTTCACGTACTCGTACTGAACTGGTCTAGAAAAGAGAGACGGACGAATATCGATTTACAACTTGAAAAACTTGATAGTTTAGGGGCATAATCTGCAAAGGTACTACAGACTACAGTCAATCAAAGTATTTCTTTTGTAGTTCTCGTTTACACTGAATAATAAGGATACACGGTCCCCTACGTCATCATGATGTTGATGCAGTACATATCTGTTGCTGTAGCAGATGTAGTAGTTAAAAAAGGGGGGTTTTCAAAAATGCACACTTTGAAGCCCGTTTGGTCAGAATTCCGAACACCGCCCATTCGGTCCGACTCTACGCAAAAGATTCATGCATTGCACATTTCAGCCAAGACTGAAAAACTGTCCTTTGTTAGACTTTCAATTTTCAAAGGGCGAATCGAGACAACATTTCGAAACTGTTCAATCTCAATTCTCAATCAATAATAAGAAGTCAGAACAGAATCCTCGCCAATGCAATCTGTCAAATAGTAGTACGCGTGAGATCGACATGTCTGATTAATTTTGGGTCATCGCGATAAGAAGGTACGAACCGAACACGAAAAAAAATTTCCGCATTGAGATTAGGGAGTTCTATGAGGTGTTACGAATGAAAAAAGTATAGAGCACTTATGACGTTTGTGTAAAAGTGATGATATGATAATCTGATCAGTAATCTAGCAAAGGTTTCCTTGAATACCTTAAAAATGTTTGAAACAGCAAAAACCTCCAAAAAAAATTATAAAAAAGATTAAGGATAACTTTTAGAACTTCAGCATCTCGCATGCAAAGCAAACTTGCTCTTTACAGTAGAACAGAAATAGAAAGAAAAAACTGATGAGCTTTACAAAAGAGCACATTATTATTTTTTGTGCAAATTCACCACCGTCGGAGTATGTCTACTCGGCAAATTATAAAAGTGAAATGTGTCGTAGTATTGTCGTTAAAGGTGTTTTTAGAGTACAGCTGTACAGATGCATTGACGCGTTTTGAAACATGTGGTATGTTTCGCCTTTAGAAAAATCCATATTATATTGCTTAAAAGGATGCGAATAAATGGAATTATGTAATTCGTACATCGTACATATATGTAGTGCTGCTCTTCATGATTCAATATTCGTACGTATGCCTAAGTGAAATAAATATGTAAAGTATGTTGCGTGCTTCTACTTACATAAATATGGCAGCTAGCACCATTTTCTCCTTATCTTGAAACGAATGCAGTTCAATTGCAGAATGTTGATATGTATGTCTGACATCTCAAAAATGACACTAAGAAAAAACTATTTCATTTGGGTACAATGTGCGCCATATTTTTGGCTCTGCTGACACAATTTTCTTGAGAGGCTTTGAAGGAGGAGGGCTGGAGGAGCACAAATAAAGTACATATTAAAAAGCATCATAAAACAAATGAGATATTTTGTGGCTTTACCGAGAGGAGATGTTGATAAAACAACTTTTAGAAACAAGAATTGATAAAAGTCACCAACCAAATTGTATAGAAAAAGCAAAGGAAGTATTGCTTTCGGCAATCTTTGCTTTTGACGGTTCGGTTCTAGCAAAAAAACTTATTGTGTGCAATAAAACAAAGTAGTTTGTGTTACCAACTTATTTCTTCTTCTGAATGGTGAAACAAACAATAGGATCTAATTAATGGTGGTAAAATATCAAATTTAAAATCCCCATTCCCATTTCACAAAGGGAAAAAAATATTTTCCTATGTTGAAAATTTGCGGATTTTTTTCTAGTAATTCTCGGAAAACTAGCAATTTTTAAAAGTAAAAAGGATTGAAATATTTGTGCAGAAATATTTTGTGTCACTAATATACCTTTCGCAGAGGATCCATATGAGGCAAGGAAATATTCCCCATTCCCCAGGGGAACAAAGTCCGATGGGGGAATGTCACCTCTAGATTTAAATATACCTTAAATGTTAGATATGCATACTATAGGGTACATACTACATAACTAAAGAATAAAGGGGGGAAAATCCATCCTACGTGTCTCTTTACGATTTTCCCTGCATCTTTTGTCCTTTTTCCTGGGTACAAAGTTGATTGCAGCATTAAAGCATTCTATAGTCACATTGCCTTGATAGAAATGTGACAGATGTTCATACATCACACCCTAATGAGAACCCCTTTCAAGCAGCGGCTGCTACTACTCGAATTTTGCTAGTGACCATTTATATTTTCCTACTCTACTCTTTGACCTGAGTGCATTTTATTCTTTGAAAATGCAATTAATAATTCATTCTTCTCACAAGCTCAAAGCGGTGCGCGTTTGGGTACAAGAGAAAGCTTTTCCTTCATAGCATGTAGGTAATTATTATATGCGTGTTACAAATGTGGAGAGAGAGAGAGAGAAAAAGCGAGATGACACTATCTCGTATCTAAGGCCTTCTAGGAGAAGAGAGCATGATCAACAATAGCAGTAGAGAACAAAAGCAAGCTCTTCTTATATGAAAGAAAGCTATGAAAAAGCCACCGTTCACTCGCCTTCTTATCTCGCATCATAAATTAGACATTACAAAGATGAATAGATTGTAGTTAGAGGTAGACACAACCTGCTACGTTGTGTAGGTAGTTTAACAGCCAATTATAATTCAAGTGTACCATGAACGAAGTTATTTTTCTTTTTGGTTGGAAATTCAAATTTCCCTCCAGTCTAATGATTTTGGCATTTTTTAATATTTTTCTTATAAAAAAGTAGAAAATCACAGTGCGATACAATTTATTGTAACAGACTAGTTTTTTGACTAACTTCAATCACAATAATAACAGTAGGAGTAGGATTATCTTTGGAATGTAGCATTATCATGTGTACAATAAAGTATTTTGAATTCATTTCAACATTTTGGATCCAACCACGATGAGTTTTCCGTCACGTAAAGGAACGAGCAAATGAGTATTTCTGGAGCTCAAGCAAGCTCCCTGGATAGGCATTTGCAAAGGCAAAGTGTGAACCACTTCACCATTATACAAATCTAAGACCCTAATTTCTCCATTTTCATCTCCATGCAAAATATGCTCATGGTCAAGTACCAAAAGGCAAGTGGTCCTATGCAGAACCATTTTGGACTGTAAAAGTCGTCCGTTCATCGTGTAGACATGGAGGCTATGCATGTCACGTGAGTGTCCTCCGATGACCACATGGCCTTGAAGGCTCAAAGTCAACCTGGAGACCACAAAGTCCATCTGCTGAGAAGGTGGCTTTAAAGACCTTAAAAATTGACCTTCTTTGATGCTGTAGACATTGACAAGGCCATCCTCCGAGCCTGACACCGCCATATCCAATTCCGCAGATAAACTGACACACTTGACACTTTTGTCATGTCCAGCTAATACTTGCACAGCCTTTAATTGTGTCATGGATGAGGATACGTCCCAAATGATGGATGTAGTGTCTCTTGAACCACTCATTAGGTAATGTCCACAGGCGGCTACGCAGGTGACAATGTCGATATGCCGGACGACGGAGGCCACATATCGAGTCTTATGTGTAGCGAAAATCCGCAAACTGTTGTCCCAGTGACCTCCAGAGACAATATGCTTTCCATCTTGTGTCACTACGAATAAGTTGGCATGTAGAGGAAAACCAGGGGCGAAACTTGAAGGCAACTTTTTGAGTCCAGAACCTGAGACGAAACTTGGGTCCACGTCAAAGGTGAAATCTTGATTTTTAGCATTGAGGTCAGGAGGTAGCCAAGCGTGAATGCCGACAAGTCCCGAGCTTGAAATGGTGATCAAGGCTCCCGTATCAGTGTCCCTTTTGGCAGCTTGGATGTACACCACGGGATCTTTGTCCGTCGAAGCCACCAATTCAAGCAAGTAAGGCTTCCAGTCGGGCATGGTGGCCATCAATGACGGCGCTCGTTTTCGTCGCTGACGATTGAAAAGGACAGATTCTTCCAAGGTCATGCGTTTAGGATGAGGTTCTTTGAGTAACTGACAAGGTGTCTGACCGAAATTGTTGATCATGCCTTCGACAGCTTCACGTTCCTCAGGGTCATTAATGGCATCTAAATTGACTGCACCTTCATACGTGCAGTAATAAAAGACATTGAAGGCCTTCTGAGCTTCGAAGCCTTGCTGTTTGTAGCCAAAAATCAAGTCGATCCAATGATGCAAATGCTCGGAAACGTAGTCGCTTTCTAAGGCCATGCGGTGCTTGCGGATAAAGTCATCAGGGCTTGAGGCCCATTTTGGCAGGATAACGTCGTGTACCCTGGCTTTTTTGCCACCTTGGAGTTTGCCTAGATCAAAGTTGTTCATGTTGATGAGGAACTCGGGAAAGTAGAAGAACTCTGGAATGAGTTCTTTGACGTCGTTGACGTTGTCATAGAGACTTCTCCAAGTTTGTGGTACTGAGTGAAATTGTCGATCGGCAACGTCGAAACGTCCGCTTTGAAGATCAATATGTAATGAGGTAAAAGGCTCCACTCGCACCAAATAGTGCAGCACCATAGCCTGAAATAAAATAATTTATAATGGGGTGTTAATTCTGTCATTGAAGAAATTGTGATTGCTTCAATAAAATTGAACACTTGTACAATGTACATAGTACACATTAGTCTTTTAGAATGGAGTTATCGTAAATAATTTTTTGCCAATATTTATTTTCAGTTTAGAAAACATTTTTCTGCTTTCCATGAGAGGAAAAAAAAACCAGGACAGTGAAAAAGTGAGAAGTCTTACAAATTCTCGTTTATGACGTCAAGAATGCTGGTAATACTCAAAGTACGAAAAAAAATTATGGACAAACGTGCCGATTACCGAATAGTACGAAATGATTTTTATAAGAGAAACGTACCGAATTAGAGTAGTGTGTTCCATAATGAAACTTGGCCACAGTTCCTGACGGATCTTCAAAAGTGTCGTATTTATTCCGCACTTCCTCGATGTGTTTGGGATTTTGTATTCCTATTGGTTTGGCCAAATCTCGGAAGCTTTTGGGATTGTCCAAATCTAATTTTGGACTTGTGTAATCTACTATAACCCATGGGAATATGGGGTATTGTGACAAATCGTTGAAAGTACGACCAGCAATGGTGTTTAATTGCATCAAGTATTCAAAATTGGAGATTTGACGATGAGCCCATTTCTGAGTTAGGCCGGATGAGCGCAATAAATCTGCAGGAGAGCGGCTACTTGAATAAATCAGATTTGGCGGTCGTAAGCTTAAAATTCTCGAGTAGACTTTGTTGCGTTTTCGGTTGGTGGGGAAATTGATAAACATGTTGGTCTGGTCCACTAAAAACACTTCTAAGGCTGTTCGGCGTAAATTGTAACGTCGTAAATGCAATTCTTTCACTTCATTTAGACTCCATCTGAAAAGCAAAATTACAATATTAATGTAGCAACTTTACATAAAGACTAAACAAACATAAACAATATGTGCAACAAAGGGTAAAGGTTTTCATTTTCTCTTCTTTTATGTAAACAATTCATTATGTAGACGTTTGTTTTTTGATCTTCTTAGTAACACATTTGGCTATTTTGTTTGATAGCTTAGTAAGCCTCTGTTCACGAATATTTCCAAGTAGGTAAGCTTTTTTTAAGTAGGATTTTACTCATCCGAAACGAGAATATACCAAATATTCCTCTTCGTAAAATTCGTAAAAAAAAAAACCCTGCATTTAATATCGATTCTCGCTTTTTTTACAGACAAACAAAAAAATATGAGGTACTTGACAATTTTTTTAGGGTCATAGGTCAAATTGAACATTAAACAAAATGATAAAAATGATTGCTACTACTTTTTACGAGATCAATATTATCAAATTGTCTGATAATCTAAAAGTTTGGCTTGCACTGACTGATGTTACGTGCGTAGCCTGGGATTTAAGTAGCCAATTAGCAACGTGACACTAGTCTGACGTGCCTTACATCATACAGAGTTTTTTAGTGAAAAATAAATATCGCAAAGTTTGCCTTCTATCGAATCAAATTATAAGAACCGGTTCAGCTAGAAATCTACAACAAATTTGATATCCTGTTTATAATTGTGCACTGAAGCACAGTATAAATAAAATCTTTAAAAAAAAACCATAAAAGAAAAAAGTTGGATAAGTACCTAAAATCATGTCTTTCCTGATCTTCTTTATAAGGACTTCCATCGAAAAAGTAAACGAAGCTTGTCGTTACTTCCAATTTCCCCTGAAATAAAGAAGGAAATTAGATCTCAGGAAGAAATTGACCTTAATTGCAACTGTCACTGACCTTGACTACGGACATGTAAGTGACCCTTTGGCAATCTTCTGACAACACCAACTTTTCCGTCAATTTTTCACTTTCATCCGTTTCGTGGGCAGTTTCCATTTGTTCCATAGCAATACTTTTCAAGTCATCTTCCGTTAAGGAATCTTCAATCAATTCAGATCGCAATGCATCTTTACTCAATTGAAAATTCAACAAATTTTTAGACTTTTCTTGATAGTCTTGAACATTGTCCCTCTGAGCTGAAGCTTCAATGTGTGGATCAAAATTGTAATTGGGTATCAATTTCATCCGCATCCGCTCAAAATTCTCATTGTAAGCCAACAGCCAATGTTCACTCCAGACAGTAGCATCTGTATCACTCCAGGCCCCCCGTGGACCCAAAAATTGTCTTTTGGCCATTTGCCACCTCTTGCGTATAAAGGAAGCGTGGCTTTGCTGTTGCCCCAAAACGTTATTGAACCTTGAATTTTCTAGTTTGACGCAGTGCCTGTAAGGCTCTTCATACTTGGATTGAAACTTCAATTTGCTTTCGCCAACTTCACGAGCTCGTTTGTGAACTAGAAACTTGGTCAACTCGTAACATTCAGCCCAAAAGACATCCATTTCTTGGGGTAAGCTATTCAAGTACCCCTTGAGGTACTCCTCATGAAAAGGCTGAATTTTCTTGCTGATAAAATAGGTAAATTCTTCTGAGTGGCAATAGTCTTTAAAATGGTCGAAAAATTGGGGTCCAGCCAGTCGTAAGTTCAAGGTAGGCACTTGAGATTGTAAGTTCAAACTTGTTTTTGTCTTTTCCAAAAGTGCTTTCATAATTGGTAGTAGAAAACTGTAGTGTTTGTCATCGCTTTCCAAAGACTTCAAAATAATGTTGGAAAGTCTGAACATCAAAAACGCAGATTCTTCAATGGGGCTGGCACCTCTAGTTTGCACCAAAGCGTGTAATTTGGCCGTAGCCATGGTGCAAATATCCTCTTGTGAAGCCTTTTCCGCGCAGTTCAAAAGGATGTCTAAGGCCATTTTGGCCATATTCACCCACTCTAAATCTTCTTTGCCTTCGGAAAAAACCATCAAGCCTTCCGTCAATGCTAAAATTCCATCGAGTAAGGCTTCGGAAACTTTACGATCAAAGTTCCCATAAGGGTCTAAAACGACTAAATCGTAGGCCCATTGCATCACATTTTCAGCCATGATCATGACATCGGAATTTGAATTAGTGGTATCTTTCATGTCTGCCAAAACAGCTTGGATGGATAGTTCGATCAATTGCCTTTTCAGTTCAATGTGACTTTTGTGAAGTTCATTGTTAGCGTCCAAGGCCAACATGTTGATTGTGGCAATGACGCATCCGCGTTCTTTGACCTCTGTCGTTTTGAGGCCGCGCCACATAATCGTAAACAGGATATTGACAATTAACGAACACAATTCGTCCTCCGCATCATCAATTTCACCTTCATTATCCGAAGATTCCAAATCCGCCATTTCGTCCTCGGGATCATCAGGTTTAGCCGTGGCCTCGGACCGTAGGTCCTCAGACGAGCTAGTGGTCGATCTGGAATCTGTTACAGTCGTTTCCAAGCTTAGATCCTCGCGTGAGGTCAAGGAAGCATTAGAACGGATGCTGTAAAGGAAAGAGGAGGCACGTTCGCGTGTCTTGATTACCGTTTCAGAGGCCTTATTTTGTGCATCCACGACCTTTTTGGAGGCCTTAGTAGCTACATGCTCAAAAACTTCTACAGCATCGTTGGGAAGGTAGTTGATGGCTTTCTCGATGTAGTGAGTGGGTGAGAGAGCTGCAAGGTTGTCAATGGAGACCGAGTCGTCGAGGCTGATGACATCCTCGACAGAAACGCTGGAGTCTAATCTTGACCTTGTAAGTCTGGTTTTGATGAGGAGTCTGTAAGATTACAAAATTGATACAAAATTACAATTAGAAATCTAACGAGCGAAGCTCGTTTTTGAAAATCGCAGACGAGTCTAGATCTAGATACAACTTGTATGTGGGTAACTAATACCACTAATACACTGTTTTTAGAGATTTTTTTTACAACAAAATAAAGTCCTTGAAGTACTTTATAGTGCCTACTTATAATACTTTTGTACATCTAACATATCCTGTCAAATTAGGATGAATTGAGAGTAGAAGTATGTGTCGAGGAGTTCGAGTACGTTGAAGTCGAAGGCACTCCTATGAGCGAAATCTATGACAGAATGAACCATGATGAACCTGATGAAACAGGAAGATTCCCGAGATCCAAGAAGAAGAAGGGGAACAAAAAACGAAAGTCTACGAATAGCGAGCAATAAGCGATGATAAGTACAAGAAGGTATATCATCTGAGAGACGAATCAATTGTGATAAAGAAGAATTATTTCGTGATAAAACACTGAAGACGCCTTGAGAGCGACGAGTCCATTAATTTCAGTATTCATTTTTTCGTATTAGTAACAAATGTAACGACCGGTCCGCATACAATTTCATTAGCAGTTCAACTATTCAGAATTATGTATCCCTCCCACAAATATCTATATTCCCCAATTCGACTACTGCTTAACAATACTCGCCAATGTGTTTTGGCTAAACAAAATTAAAACAAGGATCCGGATTCGTGTACATCGTTGTATTCTGACTCGTGCTAATTTGAACAATATTTCTCAACGAACAGCTGGCGGAACCTGGCTGATGAGTAATAAACGATTCTTTGAAACATAAGTAATCTGTGGGGATTTACACAGGAGGAGAGCGACGTTGAGTAAAGAGAGAGAAACTACTTCTCTTTGCAAGCTACATGTAATAAGCCAATCAGAAAGAAGTCTGCTTTGCTTTCTCACATTTTAAAGGCAAGTAAAACCATAAGCATTACGTAAAAAAGAGTTGTACCCAAAAAAGTTTCCTTTCCAAATGTATTTACACCTATCCAACACGTAATTAGCATTGAATGAATAAATGTGGCTAAACGGAATTAATTGAGAACATTTACCCGAAAGTTTGGACACAAACAAAACATCATTCATGATAAATTACATATTTACTTATGCTTTTAAAAAGAGAGGAAATGTTCAACACGAAACTTTTCTTTTTTCTAAATATTTACATCTAACCAACACGTAATTACTATGTATCGAATAGTTGTGAGACAAACCCGGACTATAATTAAATAATGTTTTGTTTGTCTTAAAAAGTATTTCATTTGAACATTGTAAATACGCTAACTTTTTCACGAGTTCAAGGTTTTAAAAAAACTTTGAAGCCAACTTACCCACAAATACATTCCTGCCATCCAATTTGTTTGGCAAATTGAGTTGGCGCATCAGATTTGGCAAAAAGGACTCGCATGAGCTTCCTGCTTAGTCCCAATTTGATACTCAAATCTGCAGCTTTCAAGTGCGCAGCCAAGCCTAAAATCCCTTGATAGGAAGCTGTATCGTCAAAAATAGCCATCAAATCGAAGTAGGCATTGGCCTCCATTTCACCTAAGAGTTCTTCCACTCTTTTCATCCGCAAGTGCATCAGTCCGAGGTATTTGGCATCTTGTAAGTGCATTCGTTGCACCTTATGGCGTACGCCTACGCGGGTGGCGTGCAACAAGACGGAAAGTAGGCGCAAAATGGATAGCCTAGTTGTCAAGCCGAATCTCTTTTCAATAACTAAATTGTAAAGTAAATCCGCTCTTTTGGCCTCGTAGAGAACCAAAAACATTTGGTCTTTGGCAGCTTTACTTTCAAGATAGTGAGTCAACATATCTGTCATTTCCATCAAGACCTAAAAATAAATGAAAATCATTTTCAAATGTCAAAAGTCAGAAGAAGTGAAGTCTTTGAATTGGCTCTCTAAAAATAATTTTGTTTTTCTATTTTTGCACCTAAAATATCAAATTTTTTAAGAACAAATATTAGATTTTAATCTAATCTTTGCCCTTATTTTATGGCGAAAATACAAATACATAGAAAAAACATTACCTTTTCATTTTTGAGTGAAAGCATAAATGAGACCACAGGTACAGCTTCTTTTGCACTAACTTCACGTTGTAAAAAATATTTGACGAGTCCAAATAATGCCATACGGATAGTTTTGCAATCTTCAGGTAACAAATCCAGATTTTCACAGTAATGACTTCGTACAACATCTAGCAAAAATTGCACTCCGAATTTCCGCCGAAAATATTTCCGCTCACTCTTGATTAAGGTAGATAAATATTGAATGTGACCAATTTGAACGCAAAACTGGGAACGTGACCAAATACGGAAATCAAATAGAACATGTTGGTAGACTTGGTACAGCAATTTGGAGTCTTGGCTTGACTGCGCAAGTTCAACAAGCAATTGTGAAGCCATCAATACGTTGACATCAATCAACGAAGGTTTGGCCTTTATCAATAAAAATCCAATTATGGCCACACCGCCACCACGCATCAATTGTTCTAAATTAATCGTATGCCCCGTCACGAAATTTTTGATCAAAGTCAGAAATCCAGAAATGGGATTTTGTTCTAATTTCCAGTCAGAAAAGGACGACGATGGTACCATCTCCCATTCTTCGTCCTTTTCCTTGTCATTTTTACTTTTCTGTCTCTTGGACTTTTTGGACTTTTGCACTTGGAATGAGTCCTCTTCACGAGCCGACATGTAACTTATTGATTCTTTGCTTTCCAAGTCGGAAAAGGCTGCAGTTTCCAAGAGGGGGAAAAGGACATGAACTCCACCTCCGATGCAGTTGATGACATCTTTGACGTCGTGTGTGCAATGAGCTTTGGAATTAATGTGGCCTTCGTACAAATGTGGAGGGTGGAGGTTAGGACAAACTGAATTCTGACAAGCACGCGCACTATAGAAAAAGACCAGTCGATTGGTAATATCCAAAGCCTCCGGATTGTCTTCAGATGCAAAAGTCAACCCATTGTTTGGTCCCATGTCGTGCAACACCTTGACAAGACTGCTTGGTAATCCATCTTGGAAGCAGCAAATCATACCAATTTGGCCTGAAAGTGAAGTCGACTTTCCCCACAACTGGTCTTCAAGGCCGATCAAAGTCCAACGAATGTGGGGGTCATTGGTGCCTGATTTGGTGCCTGGAAAATTGAGTACACCAGGGACCCCAATTTTAATGGCATCCATAAGCCCTTCTTTCAATGTTGGTTTGGCTTGCTGGAGGTTCAATGTCGGTGTATTTCTTTGTAGGGGAGATCCAATCTGTAACAAAAGAAGGTTTTATCAAGTAACCTTTCTTCAACACAAAAGAATATAAAGAAACTATTTCAGCGATATTTTGATAAGTTAGGTAAGAAATAAGAATCTAATCATCCAAAGAGCTGGCATCAAATTAGGTACATGATGTCTAAGTCTGGTACATACATGCCTCTGAGCAAATGTAGCATAGTGGAAAGCTTGATTACATTTTCTCTCAATAGTTTTCATTAGGGAGAAACACAGCGGTCAAACAAGGTCTTTACAGTCTAATGCTCAATAGCAATTATGACAGCAAGGATGACAGAACAATTGCATCCACCATAAAGGTTATTTGGTACATGTATTTTGCAGTACACACGTACAATATACAGAAGTAATTTGATTGGTTTCTCTAGTGTATATAACTTACAGTACAGTAGGAAATTGGTTCGCTGAGGGACGGATACTTCAACGCGCAGTCCATACGCTTAGCACCATCAATGTAAACTGTCAAGGTACTGGATCCAAAGGGTCTCTTGGCAGCCGCATGACAGACATCAATGCAATGCCACAATTCATCATCTAATGGGCCATCTTCTAATGGAACAGCCAAAAACTCCTTTTTGTACGCTACGGCCACAACGAAAGTCCCGCCACTTGTCACAAAAGCCTCAAATCCGTTTCCACCACTGGTATAGAAACTGTACAATTGACGTCGTTGTTGAGTAAATGTGTCCATTTTGTCTAGACGAAGCCAACAGTGAAATGAAAATCCGGCTGCTGGTCCAGACCATTGGCGGATCTGTGGCACTGTAATGCCTTCCGTCGAGGGTCCAATATCAAAGTACTGCCTGCAGGCTGTGTATCCATCGCCTTTAGACATGGAAGATAGAACGTGAATAATATGACTTTTGAAAGGAAAAGCATCTTTCAATAAGGCAATGACGTTCTTGAGTTCCAATGGAGTGATGGAATGCATCCCTGAAAAGAAAAACCAATTATTATTTTTTTTCATTCATGATAGACTTTTAGGCCTCTTGGGTTGTTCTTCGTTAGAGGGCTTTTATATTAATAAGTGTTCTACGTATGTGCCTACTTGTCTACTTTTAAGACATGAAAATATTTGCAGAGTAAAGTAAGAAATAGCCTCATCACTAATTTGAATTAGTATGTTTTAAATGACTCGCAAGTTTCAGGAAAACATATTTTGATACTTCTGATATTACGTACGTTTGAATGGATCAAAGGGAAAGACTTCAAAGCAAGGTGCGAATAAAAGAAATCCTTGAGAGTAGCTATATTTGCCAACCACCTCAAAAAGTGTAATTATTTGATGATCCTACAATTTTCCACAACTTTAATTTTCTACCTCAGTAAATACCAAAAATATTTTGCACGAAGAAGCACATCTCTCTGATGATGGAAAACATGCCATTTCATCAAATTGCAATTTCGATACAAACTTTCTAGTATGTCATTCAAAGACTTACCTAAAGATTTGAGTAGCAACAATAGTTCCACAGCACTTTTTCCATCTAGTCTATTATGTGCCATCTTCAAGGTTTCTACAATCTTCAAAATCAGTCCAGATGAGCAACAAAGCATCTTATTTTGGATATTAGCGGCACAAAGTCCGCGTAAATGTTCACATAACCAAACTTGTTGGTTGGCATTCTCATATTCTGTCTCACTCAACCATTTCAATAAGTATACTATTGGTTGAATATTTTTCAAATTCTTCTTTTCAATGTCGTCACCATGAGTCGCCATAGACAAAATGGCTTTTAAAGTCTTGGTATTGGGTGGTCCTAAACCATTGACTTCGTTGAAAAGCTCTTCGTAGCCTTGCACTTTTAACATTTTATCATTAGCTAAGGGGCAATCACACAACAATAAACTTAATGTATTTATGACGACGGGTAACAATTCTATCCGTCCTTCTGGTTCTAATTTGCAGTCTCTTAAAAGCTCCAAAATGACTTGAATGGTGCCATTTTGCGCCATCATGTTTTTCAACTCTGTCAAATTTTGATTGGTTTCCACGTCTTTGATAATTTTCGAGAGGACACTGACACCTTCAATCAAAGTTGGCAACGAAATGACGTCCTTTTCACCCAAAGATTTGAGGATTTGGTGGTACTGTTGAATGACACTGTGGATATCCACTTGACGCTCGTGAATTGGGATTTGATGCAGTAATTGAATGGATTTGGCTAAATTGAATAATGCACAGACGTGAAGCTCTTGCGATGTTGCATCTGAGTCTCGGATGGTTTTTAAAAGCATTTTGGAGGTGGCGGGACTGACTGCTTTGGCGCCGTTTTTCCTTGAGCCTGAAATAACAGCTCCTAAAACTATCAACATTTCCAAGCCTATGTCCGGAAAACATTCGACTAGAGCGGTCTCAAAGGATTCGTAGAGGAAAGGGATGGTCTCTTGGTGCAATTCTACAGAGACTTCTTCGGGCGGTTCACACACTTTGCCAGACATAAAAGCTCTCCAAAGAAAGTAAGGGTCGTACAACGATTCTGCAACAAATATAGAAAACAGTTTTACATTTTCATCTATGGTTGCGATGCATATCAGATATTCTAATTGAAAAGTCGAAAAAATCCATAAAATGATATTTCGGATATTTCCAATCAAACATACCTAAAAAATGACAAGATTGGATGATGAAACCAATAATTTCTCCACGCAAAGACCTTTGAATTTCTTCTGCTTTCTTTTTGGATTTACGCATGAAAAACGTGGATTCCATTTCCAGCAGGTTTTGCAACAACAAAGTCGCCATTTGTGTAATGGTTCTGACAAAATTCATCGATGAAGCTAAAGGAATATGATCGACTTGTCGGCACGTAATAGTCAAACACTTGATGATTTCCCTCGACTTTTTGACTAAAGGTGCATCAACGTTGCCTTGATCCGCTTCATCCTTGGAGATGATGAGGAATTTGGACAATGCCGGAAGTAATTCATCCGGCAACTCTCCAAGCTCTACTTGATATCCTCCATCTAAACAAGAAGTCACGGTTTTGCCCCACGTCGGACTAATTTCTTTTTCCCATGTTTGCACAAATCCTTTGACAAATGTCCTAAAGCACTTTTCGTCACTTTTCTCAGTATAATCTGCCCAAGTCAGCTTCAATTCTTCATTTAGAGCAAAAATTCTCAAGTCATCCATCCTGAAAAAATAAGATGGAGACTGCTTAGTGAAGATTCAAATGGGGAAACAAAAAGCAAAAAAAGAAACTCAAAAAATGAAGCACAGAAGAATTTTAATTCGACAGGTATTTTTAAATATAGTAAAGTAGAGTAGTGTGTAGACTTGAAAATTTGTCAATTGTAAATCTTGATAGCCTTTTCCATGTAATTATATCTGGCTCTTTTGGAGTTCTTGTTCTGATGCTGCAAACCAATAAATGGTTTGGCATGTTGGTTTCCAGAATGCTTGACTTCACTACTATTGTTCAAGGTAAAGTCCCTTAAACGCACTGTTTTAATTTGCTCTTCATCTAAATATCGCGGTCGACCCATAGACACCAGGGAAATTCGATACTTTTCAAATTCCTTATCAGAGACATCCAGAAATTTTTGGATTCGTTCCTTGACGGAATCAAAAGACTCGCCTTCCTTGACCTTGAGCAAGAAAGGGTGACCAAAAGTTGAGTAAGCCTCTTTTTGGTAGTGGGCCACAGGCACTAGCATTTCGTCTTCTTCCAGCTCACGTTGGTCTGGTGGGATTTCTTCAATTCTGTAAGACTTTTGGGTAGTATTGGTCAAGTGGTCAATGTTCATGTCGCCACGGTAGATGACAAAAATCTTGCTGGACATTAGTTCCAGGATGCGCAAAGGACCTTCCACTTTTAAGTGCCCCTTGGCTTCTTCTAGTATATTTGAGATCCATCCGTTTTTGTTCGGGTATAGCGTTAATTCTTGCTCGGTTTTCTGTAACATAACAAAATGTGATGAGTCAATAATTTTGCACTTGGAATAATCATCATCGAGACAGCTGTTGATATTCCGATATCTACCGTTATTGGTGTGTCGAGTACTGTCGTCGGTTATGCTTTATCGATTCCTATTCTTTTAAAAAAATATATCTTAGCTCTACGAAATCGCAGTTTGAAGGTTTCTAAAGTCCTCAAAGTCGGCCTTGAGAAAGTTCATAAGAAGTTGTGAAAAATAGAAACACAAGACCTTTGGCATCAAATGTTGTTATCTTTGCGCTTCTCTTAGAAGTTTAAAAATAGAGAGATTGACGTATTTGAACTTTGCAAAGATCAACTTTCATTTGTGTAAAATACACCTCCTCAATCTTCCTACCTTTCAAAACAGCGTATTGATTCATACCTGATCTGTGGATAAGAAAGTACACTTGATCTGTTTCTTGTTTTCGAGCTCGTGAATCGGTATTGCCAGCTTTTGGTAGAACATCTTCTTGGGTGTCTTTGGTCGAAAATACACGAGCAAATCTTTGAGAGTTCCATCAAAAGTGCACCTTAAAGCATGGCCTGGTGCTTCACGATAGCTTTGCGTTTTGAAGAACTGTAGGTAAGTAGGATCCATCTCCAAATGCTTAGCAGCAGCTTTAACCATTTGATCGTATTCGGTTCGTTGCGACAGGGTCAAGGTAAAGCCTTGATCGTTGGGGTTATTTTTGTCAATAAAGGTCACTTCGACTTTGTAGTAAATGTCTCGGAAGTAATCCCGACAAGTGGGCAGCCTAAAAAAAAAGATAAAAAAGTTGATGTTTTTCATTCTAAAAATAGGTAAAAATCCATGTCAAGTGTACATCAAGTATTTTACAAAGATATTTGGTAGCTTTGGATAACATAAAAGTAGATTTTTTTTTTCCATGAGAAAAATATCTAAAATTGACTTCAAGTGTACGTCAAGAACTTTCCTAATCGCAACAAGTCTATGTTGATAAAAGCTGAGTTTTCGGGAAAAGGCTAAAAATGACGTCAAATGTACGTCAAAGTTTTACAAGATAGGCTATTACCTGTAATTGCCGTCAAGATTTTCTTTTTGGAACACCAAAATGTCACCGTCCATTAATTCCTCCAACACATGTTCAAGAGGCTTGTCTAAATCTTCGACTTTTTCTAGCATATTAGGTTTAATTTCTTCGAAAATCAACAATGATGTTCCGGCTGGTAAACTGGCTCTTTTGACCAATTCTGGTACAATACTGGACAACTTGGTAGTAATTCCCAAATACATATGATCCATATAGTAAATCTTTTCTTTAGAAGGATCATAGTATTTGAAAAATAGCATGACATCTTGATCCTTATCGAAGGGAGGCAATGGTCCGGGGACCTCGGGACTAGCTAATTCCAAGAAGACTGTCCACATATTGGTGCTTTCAGATACTTCGAAAATAGGCTTGTTGATGTCATTGTTGACATCAATCAGGGTAGGTCGTAAGGTTTGGTTGGTGCGATGATTCAAGGGCCACATTCGCATCCGTTTCTCAGGCTGTCCAATTTGCTTGGCCAACAGCTTAATCACATCCTTGAGTGAATCTTGCTTTTTAACGCGCACCTCCTGGTAACTGACTTTATCAACTTCGTATAAATCATTACTTTGATGACCGTAGAAACTGTCTTCAAACAGAATCCGAATAGTCATATATAAGTGAGATTCCGTCTTTTCTTTGCGTTTGACAATTTCTAATTGCTTTTCCGCGTTCAATCTTTCAGACAATTCTAAGGGAATATCATCTTCGGTGACGGGACAAACGATGTCTTTGAGACAACTTGATTTGCGAATGTACACTAACATGTAAGCATTGGTAGACTGCCTGGCGGCAAGATCTTCTCCTTCAGCTCCACCGAAATTGTTTTGCACAGCCTCCTCAACGGTACACCTACTGACCACATCGTCGTCGAATTTGCACCATTGGCCGTTGCCTAAAGGATTGATGAAGACGACATAGTGACCTCCGTGGTTGTCTCCAGAATGGACAAGCACTGCATGCAAAACATATTGGCAATCTTTCGTTTTTGCATCATCTTTGTTGTTTGCAGCAGCTGCTTGGGCTTCAGCATTGTCCACTTCCATAGCCTCATTATCGTCGTCGTTTTGCTTGATGAATTCCGATAAGTCCAAAGTTTCCGGGAACTCGAATCTATCATTGAACTTGACCGAGCTGTCGGTGATGGGGTCGTAATGGAATCGCATCAAATGTAGATGAAGCACTGGAGGAAACGAAGCGAAGAGAATTCCCTTTTCGGCGTCCTGTAAGCCATAATTTGGGCCCGCGTCGTACTTATTTTCGCCGTCCAGGTTCTCAGTCTTGATGTATGTTTGAAAGGATTCGTAAATGTTCTTTTGGCCTTTGATGTTTAATTGGATGTCGTAGAATGACTCGGTGCGACTGGAAGTGTAGTCAACATTTTTGCATCGAATAAATGAAATCATTTTGCCTTCAAAGAGTTTGGGAATGGTGCCTTCGACACATGTACCTTTCATCTTATTTTCGAGGTTATCCAACAAAATTCTCAGGAATTCCTAAAAATGGACACAATTTTTAAGAATATGGAAGTGGACTACAAATTATAATCTATTGGCTTACTTGAACGTCGTGTTGCATGAAAGATTCCAAAGTGTCCCAACCAAAAGACTTGGTTAGCTTTTTCGTGCCCACAGCTTTGTCGCAAAATTGCAAGTCGTGAAACACTCGTTGAAGAGCTAGTCCAACGCTTTTGGTGCTGTCATCGGCCTCCGTGGGCATTTTGAAAACGCATTTACGCAAACTGTTTGTAAAATACAAGACCTGTAGCAAGCTGTTCATATAACATGTGGCTCCTTGGTTCTTCAAACCGACAAAACCTGAAAGAAGAAGAGGAGAAAACTTAAACTAGACTTCTTATGTCGAATGACTGCAATGTTACCTGTGTGTTTCTTTGAGTCCCAACAGACTCCATGTGGTGCATCTGCCGTCACTTTGACTTCGAAAGTAACTTTGTTATCTTTAATAAATCCTCGTTCCGGATCCGTCACTTCGTTCCATCCCATGAAATGACTGAATCCCCAATCATTTTCTTTTGTGTAGAACAAATGTGTTATTTTACGCGTGAAACTATTTTTGGGGTCTTTTTGGTTGATAATTCTCAATTCCGCCTGTGCTTGGCAACTCCAGGAACTTGCTTCAGATTCGCCATTGCATTGTAAAAAGTAGCCCACACATTTGTTTTCCCCTTTTTGTCCAGTTTGATTCATGTTGCGGGGCATGACCATTATTTTCCAAGGCAAATTTCGGACAAAGGTGGACTCTGACAAGACCGAGTCAGACAACGTAGTGAAATTCTCAACAGTGTAAGAAAATATGGCTTGTGGTCTGGCATCATCGTCCATATCTTCAATCAAATTGTTCCCGTCATTTTTGGTGGTGGTGGTCGAAGAAGCGTTGCCCTCGTCAGCCTCCATTTTGACGGGAGACTCTTCTTTAGCTTCTTCTTCCATCATTCACGTGTGTTTCAATGTGCAATTCCGCGAAATTTGAATCAATATGGAATTTCGCTTACTTTCTGTTAGCGGCGGCCGCTTCGTCACTGTTTTGAATATGTTGATCGAAAATTGACTCCAAGTCAAGTTCCGGAAAAAGTTTAACGAGTTTTAAATTACATTAATTTTCCCCAAAATAAAATCATATCTCAATAAACATAAGAAATTAAAAGTTTAGTGACATTTTAGATGCAATGAATTATAGATTTTGGTAAAAATAAATATGTCGCTTTGTTCAAAATGCCCCAGAATTAAAGTACGTACACCTAGGAAACCTTTTCCTAAAATTTTTTTTTGCGCGAGGGAAATTTTTTAGGGGCGTAAGCCTAAAGTGATATGGGGTGAGGGTGGGAATTTCTAGCGTTATCAAACGTTATCAAAGATTTCACGAATTTACCAAATTGTTGGTAATTTATCAAAAAGAAAGGACAAAATATTTACTTTATATAATATGTTTTCTCTTGTTATGTTTTCAAAGCAATGAATTTGACATTTCTTGTAAAAAACCCTCGATGTTTGTCATTTGATGGCGTTTTTCGAGTAATTTTGATGTATATAGTGCAAGTGTAGGCAACACATTTCAGACATCCGTGCCAATTTCAAAACAAAGAATCGATGTAGCGAACTAATTTTTCCAATGGAGTCTGAAAAAGAAACTTTTAATATCATCTCTGTCAGCTAGCTGAAATCTAGATTACAACACTTAGTGATAGTCAACCAATAATTTAAAACACAAAAAATCAAGTTTATGCATAACGATATTGAATAATGATCATCCATAATCTATTTTTGACAGGTGAAAAATGGCTCGTCTTAGATTGTGTTACTTGACTGTTCTAAAAACAAAATCTTCCATTTGCCAAGTTTTTTGGCATTTGGCAAACATGATATTCTTACGGGTACTAATACGCAATAGTGTCAATTCAAGATGTTGCACTACTATCACCCATACTCGCATGAAAAGTGCTATGGCCTCAGCAGCCACCAATCCCGCTGTGGATCTGGTTATACCCGAAAACTTGTACGATCAAAGGCCAGGAGAAGTATATGATGATCGCGTAAAAAACAAAATAGTTGAAGATAATGCACATCAACGCGACGTCATAGCACAATTTGATCATTTGTATGACAGGCTCCATAAGCCTGAGAAGTACATACCACCTCCAATAAAGAAGCCCAACATATTTAGCCAATTGTTTTTTGGAGGATCTTTGGAAGAAAAGAAAACTTCTAGCATTCCTAGAGGCGTGTACGTTTGGGGGACCGTAGGTGGAGGTACGTAATTTCTTAACTATTAAAATCAAAAGGAAATTAACTTTTATTCATTTTCCAGGTAAAACAATGTTAATGGATTTGTTTTACGACACCATTTATCCCTTTAATGACGAAGGTAACAAAATCAAACGAAGAATTCATTATCACGACTTTATGCTTGAAGTCCATACTTTGATCCACGAGCAAAAGTTGAAGGCACCACCTAGAGATATATCAAAATGGGACAAACATCAGCCGTTTGACCCCATACCTCCCGTGGGCCAAGCAATTCTGAAGAAACATTGGTTGCTCTGCTTAGACGAATTTCAAGTCACTGACATTGGCGATGCAATGATTTTGAAACTCCTTTTTTCATATCTCTTCAAAAATGGTTTAGTTTTAATTGCTACAGGAAACCGGCCTCCAGATGACCTCTACAAAAATGGCCTTCAAAGGTCAAATTTCCTGCCTTTTATTGGTCTGCTCAAGCAAAGAACTCATGTGGTCAGCTTAGATCCTGGTATTGATTACCGGCGAAGAGCTTTAGCTTCGGGAGAAAGGCACTATTTTGACCTCAGTGATGAATTTAGTGGGGGTGCAAGAGCCATGGATATCCTCTTTAAAGTCTGTGTATCCAAAGAAACAGACGTGGTGAGACCACGTACCATTAGAATCAAAGGCCGAGATGTCACCTTTAAAAAGACCTGCGGACAAGTCCTTTATTGTGAGTTTGAAGAATTATGTGGACGTGCCTTGTGGACTAATGATTACATCAAAATCGCCAATACGTTTCACACAGTGTTTATCAAAAACATTCCGATCATGAATTTAAAAACCAAATCTGAGGCTAGAAGATTTATTAGTTTAATTGATACTTTGTATGATAACAAAGTACGCGTGGTTGCTAGTGGTGCCGCCCAATATTGGGACCTTTTTAAAGCTGATGGTGTAAGTGATCAAGAAAAATTGGAAGAACATCGAATGTTGATCGACGATTTGGGCATCAAAGCAAGTGAAGAAGATTCGCTCAAATCTTCAGTGTTTTCCGCAGAAGAGGAACTTTTTGCTTTTGAGCGCACCATATCCAGGATGACTGAGATGCAAACGAAAGAATATTGGAATTATTGGAAAACGCATAATATCAAGAAAGAGTCACACTAAATTATACACTAAAATGATATGCGAGATCGAGCTGTGAAAATTATCACTAATCTAAAAGAAATGTTATTTTATGCAGGTTATAAAAAATCATGACGAAAACCACCTCAGATTTGGCCAATTTCATCATTGATTTAGAGGACGAAGAATGTCCGAACTTTGGACTGCACGTAGCCGCTTACCAGGGTGATATTTTGCAATTGAAAGACTTGCTTTCTAAGCCTGAATACAAGCAAAATATCGATGCCAGAATAAGACCGTTTTTAGCTACACCATTACGGTTAGCTGCCACAGGTTAGACAAATGACAAATGCGTGTTCAAAACTAACAAATCCACAATACAAAAATTAGTGGAGAGAGTCTAACTATTGTTTCTGCTTGGTTGAAATATTGTTTTCGAAGTATTGAACTACAAAATTCACTATTTTATGTTCAGCGGGTTGCTATGAAAGTATCGAAATTCTACTCGAACATGGCGCTGAAATTGACAAAACAGACGTCAAAGCTCAAACTCCGTTGTTCATCGCCATGGTCAATCAGCATTGGAAATGCGGTACTCTACTATTAGAAAAGGGAGCTGATCCCAATGGCCACGAAAAGAATCTTTGTACACCTTTAGCCGTCATGGCCCAAAGAGGCTACTATGAGGGTATCCGTATCCTATGTCGATATGGAGCGGATACAGAAGACGTCTACAGATTGATGACAGGTTTGCCAGGTTTTCCCATCACCATCACTGCCACCTATCACCACTTGAACTCCTTTGCGTGTTTATTAGTCCACGGTGCTAAACCGGATTTGACACATCTTTCTCATCTTGAATTGCCTGCTTATGTCACTACGCAATGTTCCGTTCCGCATGCCATCATCAAGTACAGATGCCCACCTGAGTTTGTCTACTTGTACCGTGAATTCGGAGGGAGTCTTTGGATCAAAGATAGTCGTGATCGCTTAGCCACCGAAATCACCGATCGTGCACCTGCCTTGTCCTTAATGAAACAATTGCAAGGTTAGTATTTTTGGCCTTTCTTTCTTTGCTTAGCCTTTGACTAACCAAGTAGTTTTGCAGGGTGTCCTTTATCTTTACGATCCCTTTGCCGACTTAAAATCAGACGTTGTTTTGGACGAGAACGTCTTGGCATGCTGGAAAATCTTGAGAATCTGAATCTGGAGTTTTTAACCTACCGGGAATTTGAACCAAATAATCCACATGAAAGGGAAAAGATTTTCTCCGATCCTACCATGGAAATGATGCTTGCGTCCTTGACAAACATGATGAAAGAACAAGTGTCACCTAAAGACTTGCCAAATTATATCTTACTTCATCAGACGGCTTTTGAAGGATACGATATCGGTGATGATAAGGAGGCCGGAATCTCTGCTGCTGCGAGTGATTTAAACGCACGGGTTCAAGCACTGAGTAATCCACTCAGACTTTTGAAAAAGAAGAAGAGGAGTTCAAAACAGGCTCAAGGATGCAAGCCTTGAATTTATTCATTCCCTTTTTGTAACGTAGGTAAATCAAATATTTCTGCATTAACCTTTTACTTTATTTGGCATGGACGAGACTGTGCCAAAATTATAATTTTTGCTCTACTCTAATCTTCCAAAACTTTCAACTTTGGACATTGTGTAAGATTTTTTATGTGAAAACTTTCGTTATAACTTACATGCAAGAAACCAATTAGGTTTTCTTTTTCAATTTTACAAACTTTTACAGAAACGCCATTGTCTCTGCAATCTTTATGTCGTCTGGTGATCCGCCAATCTCTAGGCCTTTACAACTTGGATAAGGTGGCCGATTTAGGCCTCGTTAGTCCCTTTGACGACTTTGTCGCGTTTCGCGAACTCTTCATCTCTGCCTCTCAACATGACTTTGACACCCACATACTCACCCATGTAGCCAAAGCCAACATTGGCTTGAAGGAAGTCACGCGAGAACCGGCAAAGCGGGGCAAATTTGCACATTGTCCTATGCAAGCTTTAATGAAGAGAATAGCGGATTTTACTGCACCGGAACAAACAGATGATGAACCCCCTACAGAGCCAGAACAACCTGTATTAGAACAACCTCAAGAAATGCCAGTGGCTCCACCTGCCAATGCAGCCCCGCCTCCTCCACCACCTCCACCGGCACCGCCGATGCCCCCACGACCCGGATTTTGGCGTTTTCCGGGCGCAGAGTTTTCCAACAAAGGTGTCAAACGCTGACAACTTCTTTTTATTCTTCGTACGAATTTTTCACTTTGCTTTTTCACTCCTCCCTGTTTTGCTTACAAAATATCCCGTTTTTGCTACTTTGATTTCCGTGTCGTTTATTCCATGAATAGGCGCGAGACAGACATTTTTATATGACTACAGTTTTGTTAAATGAAGAGATTCCACGCAATCTAGTCAATAAAGTTCACTGTGTTTATCATCTTCCTGCTTGATAACAATAAAAATAGAACGATTATCATCGAAAAATGGAGTGATGTCTCTCCTCTGCCTAAAAAAGGCAAATGGACTTGTACTACGTTTCCGTCATCAAAAATAGCGGAATAGATAGAGCGAGAATAGCCACTCAATCCTCGAAAAAGAATTGATCATGCCTAATCCTTAATTCGTGGCATATTTCCCCCAGCTTTGTTTGATGCTAATCCACGAAACGCACGATCCAGACGCTTTCATTTAAGGCGGGACGAGCGAAGCTACGCGCCCACCGGCCCTTAACTTCTTTAGCTTTGTTTACATCGTAATCAATCTTCTTAGTTTAGTTCTTCCTTATTTTTGTGACTTTGAAAAACCACAAGATTTTCCGATGGATATTGAACAAAAAAAGTGTTCCACCCCTCATGCTACTTTACATACGTAATTACCGAAAAAATGGTTGAAAAATGCAAGGTAATGGTACTGTAATTTTGTGTATGAAAAAAATATTCTCGAGTGTTTTGCATGAAATGGGCGTGGACGTGGTATTGAAGGGCTGATGAGGTGTGGTGTATGGGGTCTGTATGGTAATTGACACACATGTCTCGATGAAAAATCTTGTAGTCGTGACTTTCATGTCGGAACCTTCAAAAAGAGGCGACAATCAATTCCCGAGCACATGAACTTCTAGTTCTTCAAGTTCTGCTGTTTTTATGCCAATGCTCAACGCTTCTTCTTCTTCTCTTCCTTGACAACATTTTGAGTAGTTTTGACTTTTTGTTTCGGCATGGCGTTTGGATGCATTAAAAGAGATGTGACATGGACATGATTTTACTACAGCAGAGATGATGACATTGAACTCGCGAGAGCATCGTTAGGAGGTCTGATGGAGCTCTGGAAATATGCTGATAATGAGGAACTAGACTACTTCTCGAACAGCAGGAGATGCTTCGCTCCTCTCGTAGTAGAAAATCGTGCCTAGAAAAAGAGCTCGATTTTTCATCTCTTGTTCTCTATGGAGTAAGAGGTAGTGACATTGAATATTCAGTCATCTCTATAATTTCCGCCATTATAAATGTCTAATATTTCTGTCCTGTTGTGATGCTGCTGCTGCCTATTAAAGTTCTAAAAAGATTAGGATGAGGATTTCATGCTTAGATGCATTTACAAAAAAAGTTATGTCGCGAATAAATAAAGTAGCGCACATGAAAAAGGCCAAGAAGTGAGGTCACGTCACCTTTACAACATACAAAGCTCAGAAAAGAACTCCATTTGCTCCTCTAAAGATTTGTATGATTTCATGAGATTGTCATCAAAATAGGGCGGAGTTGAAAATGACACTGAACTGACTTTTGATAGCTTGAAGCTTGGTTTTTATAGCACTACTCTAAAGTAGCTCGTGCAGTATCCATTTTCCGATCACATTTTTCAATTTCCAGCAGATATTTTTGTGAAGGCGAAGCGAAATAAACGACTAAAATGTTCCGTCAAAACTTACTCCGAAACCTTTGAAAGACTTGAGAAAATACATGCAAGTGCAATAAAAATTACATCGCATGATGTCAATTGTACAAATCATTGAATCTCAAACAAATCGTAAAATGCATTCAGTACTAAAGTTACTACAGGAGCCTAATATGAATGCCTAAAGCTAGCTGCACGTGCTTTGCTCGTAAATTAATTACTGCTGTTAATGTCAATAGAATAAAAGGGTTCAATTGGGCGAAGAAACACTATACGTGCTTTACAAAAGATGGGTACTTTACGAGAGCTAAACGTGACGACGGTGTTGGCTCGTGATTGCTCTACATGAACCTCTGCTGCTATATTATGCACTAGCGCTTAGAACTCCGCTGATGCTCAAAAAAGCGTGATGCAACGCATGCCCAACAGATTTTCTTGCCCAATTTTCAAGTTTTCGGTAGGTATCTACGAGCTATTTTAGAGGGAAATATGACTTTGCGAGTGGCTGAAACGACTAGGAGTCTTCGCAGCAACACTATGTAGCTAAGGACAGAGAAACACGATGGAAGTGTAAATGATGCACATCATGAATATAAAACCACGAACTAGGGCCTCGTCTCTTCCCAGTTCAGACAAAGGTGCCGAACTAGCAACATGAACAAAGTTCTAGTTTGGGGTCTCCTAGTGATGGCCTCTGTGGCTTTGGCCTCAGAAGATTTAGAGACGGCCGAATCCCAGTCGTTTGGATACGGATACGGCACAAAAGTTCAGGATGAATACAGTACTGCTACAGTGTATGTTCATGGTTTTGGCACCACCAATGACCATTATGATGAACCTGTTCATTACGATCATAAGCCTGCTCATTTGCCCCCTTTGAAACCCCATTTGCCCCCTGTGCCCCATCATCCCAAACCAGTTTTGCCTCCTGTGCAACCTCCGTTGCCTCCAGTTGAGCCTCCATTGCCTCCAACACCTGAACCTTTGCCTCCTGTGAAACCTCACGGTTTGCATCCTAAACCCAAGAAATACGCGCATACCCCAGTGTATTATGATAAGAAACCCTACAAACCCTACGCTCATCCCAAATACGCTCCAGCCTACGCTCCCAAACACGCTCCCTATGATCACAAACCTTACGCTCCTCATCCCAAGGGTTACGATCACTACGGCAAAGCTACTCCTTACCATAAGCCAGGTCTTCACGGATACGGTTACGGATACATCGATGAATATGGCGAACCTAAACACGGCTACGGCTACGGATACAACGCTTACAACGGATACGAACATAATCCTTACGGTTACGGTCAAAATTACGGTTTCGGTCCCGGCTACGGTTATGGCTACGGTCATTTCTAAGTACAAACCGTCTTATTCGTGCCTCTATTCTTACTTACCAACATCAGTGCCATCGCTTCTTTCCAATCTGCTTCAATCATCCTGATTATTACCTAACTTATTTCTAATATCCTTTGTTGTGATTTAGTAGTGCCTTTTTTTAGATATACTGTTGAACATTTTTGGACTGCCATAGTAAACTAAACAGGCTTCTTGCCCAGGTTGAACACGTCTTACCAAAGATTGAAATACCAATTCAGATTTTTGTTGAATACATTATTTTCTCAACTAGGCAACATGCCTGTAAAAAATGCCTTACAAGGTTTGAACCACGACAGGTTTTTCTTCATTTGAAAAGACACTCTCTCTCTAAAAAGACCTGGCGGGTGGTCCTGTCTCTCAAGATATCATTTGACCCTAAGTTCGTTCGCCTTCTTCGCTTCGTTCGCTCGGAGTTTTAAATATTTGCCTAGCCTATTAGTCATTCGGTAGGAGACTAGACAAATACCCCCACTTTGAGAAGTGTGTATACTTTTTTGTTGTTTTTGAAATGTGCGCTCGCGTATCTTCGTCTCTTTGTCATCTGACCCTTTTTTCTCGCTTTTTGTGAGGCTTCGTATCTAATTTCCTATGCGTATTTGCCCAACTGTGAACAATCCAATAAGGCAAAAAACTGGCTTGGCTTCTCCTGCTCTAAGAACTGCTATTCTATTCATTGATTCAGTATCGTAAAAGTGACCGTCAAGTGGCAAATTAGTGGTTGAGTTCATTATAACCTTGTTTGCCTTGGTCCCCTTTTTTTAATGGGCAAAAAAGATGCTAATGGTGATTTTACAGGTCAGGTAGTAGCTAAAGTGTAACCCTACTATCGTTTGATCTAAATCCGGTCATTTTTCTTCATGCAAATGTAGAACATGCCATTTAGAACAAAAATGGTTAGATGGCGTTTTGTAATATATTAGCATAACTTGCCTGATTTCTGAGGTATGAATCTTCTATGTAATCCGGAAAACTTGGGTTAGATAAATCTTTTGAAATATTTTTTAGCAATTTATAATCGAAGAAAATATAGGTAGGTATTCGAAGTCAGGGATCTGTCTAGGTAGTCAAGAACAACAACTTAAAAACTGCAGTACTTACAATTTGTCTTTGGATCATCAAAAATAACGATGGCCACTTACCAGGAGAATTTTGTCCACGTGTGGGTCTCTAAAGCCCAATCCCCAGCAGCAGCAGCACGTGTGTTTTTCGCGTTAACTTCGCGCGACTCGCGCAAGCATCAGGTAGTTTAAGGCACCCATAAGACGCGTGTAAAAAACGTGACATCGAATTTTAATGCAGTGCTACGAAGTTTGCATATATGTATGCCTTTTGATGTATGGCTGCAATCCACTTTTTAAGCCTAAAATATTCATGAGCCTTAGTTGTCATTACCAACTTTTAGAAGATGATGCGAATGTTGCTACGACCTCCTACTAAGGTTAACTACACCTGCTGAATGATGCTTCAGCACTTCAAGTTTTCCAGCTTTTAACAATGGAAAGATTTTCGTCAAAGAATGGATGGACTTGTCATAATTTCACGTGGGCGAACTTCAACGTTGCACTAATGAGCCAAAACAATGGGCACTTTGCAATTTTTATTGCTGAGTTTTGAGTAGTAGTTGTGCAGGTAAGTAGGCAACACTGTGTTCTGAAAGAGAGAAATAAAACTTGGTTTGATAATTGAATAAAGAGACCTATTTACAAGGTCCGCCTCTTAAATATTCAAAACGACTGGTAAGATTGTAAGGAGCTCCTCGCATAGGGGTTTTGAAACTCTTGTAACATTATTCACCAAAGTCAAAGCCCGTAAAAAAATTTAACGAGTTGTATTCTAGGCAGTATAACAATGTTGACCACATGCTGGTAGGCATGCGTACATAGAGAGAGATTCAAGGGTGAAAATATTCCCTTACATACGAGGAGACTTTAGTATCAAAAGCACCCTCAGATGCGTTACAGTAGGTGGTCTTGAATATAGGGGCCTCTAGCCTTTAAAAGAAGTCATAATCACTTATACCATTTTTTTCGCATCATTCAAGATGCGAGGAGCTGCTCCCCAGGGGTGAAGGTACACTTCGTACAGAGAGTGTTACTTTGGGGTGGAGACTACTCTTCAATAGAGAAGCTTTTGAAGTTCTGCAAAGAGCAACAGCAGCTAAGCAAGCCAAATAGGGAAGTGTTCCATAAATCAAGCTATGGACTAGTAACATTTATCGCACTGTTGGGTCTCATTTAAAAACACACACCCTGCTCAAGTGAGTGTACGTTTTTCATGAATTATCACTGCTCATTACACTCTAGTGTGTCATCGTCTATAGTTGAACCCCATCATTTGTTAAACTTGAAACCTTGGAAAAGATTGATACCGTAGGTGTTCACAACGCTACCATGATAATTTGTCTTGAGTGTAAATCGTTTTAGTAATATTCTCATGATATGAATAAAACTGCTTCTACTTCTTCATATTATGGCTTGTAAAGTTAATTCTTTAGCACCTACTCGGTCGTTTAAAGATTGATGACTTTACTCCATTCTGGGCAAAGGGTGTGTAGATTGCAAATTCTCCTTCTTCGTCTACCTCTCAAGATCGATTAAGACGTTTGCCTGTTTCAAGTAGTAGCTTCTAACAGCAAAAAAAGTATTGAAAATAGTATCTTTGATCTTGTGCTGAAAGGAATCTTATGTTGAGAGTTGGAATATACGTGACATCTGAATTAATGGCCGACATCATCTGATAGCCATTGATACGGACTCTTAACAAGACAAAGATGACTTGAGCTTTGTTGAAACTTGAGAAAAAGACTGAAATCATCATACCTCGTTAACCTACTAGATGAAAAGGCTTGATTATCTTATACTAAGGATGAGCTCCCGTTCTCATTATCTCACTTGCTTGCAGCACTACTTGCATTCAAGTAGCCAAGGAAAAGTATGTCAGAGAAGCGACGACCCAACAAATCTGCGAGTAGAGGAGGCAGGAAGGCCTCTTGTCATAATAATAGGGTTTCTAGCATCTCTAAGACCCGTATACAAGGCGGGAAAAATACCAGGTGTTTTAGGAGCTACGGGGCTAAACGGACTCTGCAGCCTATGATTTAGAAGGCTATAGAAAAATTGGTCATTTTTCACTTTTTTGGGGGGTGAACAATGCATCAATGTCACAGAGAGTAAAGAAAATGGTATTCATAGAATTCTTAATTGAGTCACACACGCAGGTTCTCAAAAGTGTTAGAAGTGGTCATTGAAGGTCTGACAGGGACTCTGACACCTTAGTATAAAAAAAAACGACTGGATGCGTGCTTCGCACCCGTTGACTTGACCGGCCTTCCGGTTTTTTAACCAGCTTTAATTTATCTCTCATTATCTTTTGATTTATGGTCTTATAGCACTACTCTACACTTTTTTGTCATCGTCAAAGTAAAAGTCTTTTTTGAAGAAATGGACAAGAGTGGGAAAGGCTTCTAAAGATGCAGTTTGAGTGTGTGATATGACCTGAGGCTCATGGGCTATAATAAGAGCTTTAAGCAGAAGTAGCACTAAAAATTTTCCATCTACTTTGAGCGTAGTTGCGTGACCAGATTTTGCGGTAGTAGTCAGGTCAAACACAGGGTTGTAGCCTAGTTTCGAACAAAAAAATGTCTCATTTTTAAATGATACGAGCGAAGCGAGGATTTTAAGTTGAAAATGAACGATGCTCGCTTCGTTCGCGATCTTTTAAGTGTTAGATATTTTAGGGGATTTTCAACCACTGTGGTCAAGACTGATAGTTGAACACAACCTTGCACTAACATAATTATGAGTTTGGTACGTGTGAAATGTGAATATGATACAAATCTTGGATTTATGCTTCTGAGCGTGACTTCCAAACGATTCTAAGTCTATACTTACATCAAAAAAAAAATATGCGTAACATCAAGATATCACACAACATTTGCAAGTTGCATCAGCGTTAGACTTCTTCTTGCTCTTCTTTTGATCTAATTCAGAGTTTCCGGCTTGATGTTCAGGTTCCTCAGATAAAGGTGTCATCACCGTAATCTCCACCTCTGCATCACCGAAGGAATTGGATTTTACAACTGATTTTTCCTCGCGTTTTGTGGAGGCTGAAGTTTTTCGTTTTTGCCGATGTCTCCATGAAGCAGTGAGTGTTTTGGACCTAAATAAGCTTGGGTCAAAATTGCTTCATCAAGTAGCAGGCTAATCCTTAAATACCTTTGCAAAGTCGTAAATACTTTTGAGTCGGACTGCAGGCCAACTGCTTGGGATATTTTCCTAATCCTATTAGAGGCAGGTTCTTGTATCAATGACTCCCGCTGCCATCCTTGATGCCTGGACACCATTGATTTGGTTAGTGCTTGAAAGAGCTCTTCAATACCTTTGGCTGTCAATGCTGACACTTCAACATATCGCGCATGATGTCTAATCGCCAACTCTTGACCCTTTTCTTTACTGACCTTCCTGTCATTAGATAAATCTGCTTTACAGCCCACTACCACACCTATCACATCGTCTTTGTTGGTATCTACAAAAAAGAGACAAACATTTCAATGGGTTAATTTATGGCTAAGAGGCTTTTTAAAGATTCTAAAGAGGAGCTCCTTCTATGCAAAGAGACTGAAAGAGTTGAATAAGTAGGGTTAAATGTCAAAGTTTCACTTCTCTTCCGTCTCTACTACTCTTTTGATTCTCACATCTTTTATTTTAGTGTACCTAAATCTGCAAACAATAGGTAAATGTCAAAGGACTTGACTATTCAAGTTACAGTAAGGTTCGTCAAAGTTGCTTCAAGAGTCATAGTAGGAATAATATCATTTAGACGTCATCTTGCCAATTTAACGAAGTTGCTTTAAAAGCTGCACGTTTGTGACTTGTGAGTAGACTCAAGACAAGAGAGAATTGTGATCTAATCTTTTGCAACACAATTTTCTAGAGCTGCTGCAAACATTTGCCAAAAATAGAAAGTGCTGCCAGCGCCCCTAACAGATAAAGAATTGCGTACATTTGCACTTTTTAGACTTTTTAGTATTTTTTACAACTAGTACTTCAACAAAGCTTTGCTTGAAAAGTGCTTAGAAAAGCGTTTGGGGATAGGATTTATGAGGTCGTAACTCTGAAGTTTGTTGTGCAAAAATACTCAACTGTGTTGGCTTTTGGTCAATTTCTGCATCCAATTTTCCACATGTTGAAAGCTTTCTTTGTTGGTCAAGTCAAAACAGTAAATGGCAGCCATGGTACCCACATAAAATAATTCACTAATGGCTGCAAACTTGGCTCTACCCGCCGAATCCCTGAAAATAAAGAATTCAATGCAGCAATACCTTGATACAAATCTCTTTCTTCAACTTTTAAACGAAGATTGACCATAAAAGGTATCCTTACCATATTTGTAGTTTGATCGTCTTTTCCTTGTGGCTAATCAGCTTTGTTTTGAAATCCACACCAATTGTATTCAGGTATTCACTGCTGAATGTATCCTCGGTGAATCTTTTGAGTAGGGAGGTTTTTCCTACTTGAGCATCGCCAAGTAAAACCACTTTGAATAGGTAGTCATAGCGTACCAATTTCTCAATTTCTTCTGGAGAACCCGTCGATAATGTCCTTTGTAACTCCATCTTGGGAACGAGATCAGCGTCTTATTAAAGACAGGAAGTGTTATCTCACATGTATATGATTAAGACATTGCTGGGGATACAAGAAATTCAGCTGCTTTTCTTCAACTGCTAATACTGGAGCAGTAATGCAATCCTGTTTTTTGAGACGCCTCCGCACTCCTCCACTGCTGAAGCTGGACATTATAGCTGCAGCTGATGATGAGTTCGAAAAAATTGCTTCAACAATGCATTGACAATCGCTGTCACTCAAACTCGCACTCACCCCCCTTCATGTGTTATATAACTTGTATTAAAAATGAGTCATGCTGACTAATTTCAAATCAGTTTGCTTTAATTCGCTTTTATCCTAGAAAATGTTTTTCCTATTTTAAACCGGTATGAATTTTTACAAAACGCCATCTGACCAGTTTTTCGCTCAATAGTACAAATGATTGAATGTCGAAATCAACTTTGAATAGAATTTTCTTGGCTTGTCGAAGAACAAGTTTCCTTATAGAGAGAACCAAGACAAAAATGTGCCACAAACACGATGACTTCATCAAAATTCCAATCCCAAGTGGAGATTTTTTGCACATTCCTTTGTGAGATGAATGTACTGTATTGATAAGGAGAGCTACTTTTTTGCAGACAATTCATGTATAATTGCGTTAGCATCTCATCGTTCCAAGTAGAAGAGTCATTTCTCGTGATTCTCATCATCATCATTTCCATCCCACACTTTATGTTTCTTGCTCTAGGAGATTCAAGGCCAAAACAAAGATGTTTTGCAGTCTTATCAAACTGGCGGAAATTTAGCATTAGTCTATCCAACACAACACTCGACATAAAAGCCAAAGCCGCAGGGTTATCGGTACATTTATGGATCTCTCACCTACTTTTGATGCATGGCATTTTTGCCCTTGGGTTACCTACTTGATGACCTATGCCTCATTGATCAAATTCCTTGGGTTGAACATGATGTCAGACCAATTATCAGCCGAACCAGATCTTTATGAGGCGCTCACAAATGAGCGAAAGTTTTAAACTTGAAGTGGACAATGGCGAAATGCTTTTATCTTTCTGAGAAGAAACTTGGTCATGCAAAATAATGCCCTTATTTCCTACATTTGCTTAATGGGGCTTTATGTCTAAATGCAAAAACTAGTTTTTGAGTAGTGCTCACTGCCTGCATGTCAATCTTATTTCGCAAAGTGTCATAAATCAATCACGCAACCTTGAAAAATCGAAATTGATTTGATAAGAAAGTAGTTAGAATTTCCATTTGGCATTTTCAATTCACACGTGTTATCTGCTCATCTTATGGTGCTTTAATGAGTAAGCGAATTCGTGATGTCTTTTTTCCAGTTGGTCAACTTTTGTTTGTCATTGTGTATAGTTTAGAATGATGCCGAAAAATGTATCATTTTTTGCACCCTTTTGTTTAGGGCTGTACCGCTGCCACCTGCTGGTACCAAAAATATGGTCATGAGACATGAGTTGTGCTACGCAAAAAACACCTCTAGCCCATTATTGACGTTTGTCTTTTTTGTTTCATCACCACTTTTTTGCATGGTTTTATGATATTGTCCTCCTGAGTAGCCTATGTGACCGAAAAACATCTGTTAGGCATTTTTGACAAAATTGCCTCTTGTTTTGCAGATGGTCAGTTGCAACTTGGTACATCTGCTTTGAGCTACTCAAAAATCTTTCAAATCTCTGTAAATCCTTAGTGGCATGTGGAGGAGAAGAGTAGGCAATAAAATTGCATTGGATTCGGCTTATAGCAATTGAAAAATGACCACATAAATCTCCATTTTTCAGTTGATATAATCTCGAAATCCATGCAACAATTTTATTGCAAAGTCCGAACAAACAAGTGAAAAACTTTGAAAGCATCCAGAAACTAATAAAAAAGGTCTCTTTTATTTAATAAAACAGCATGAAAAAACTAAGTCAAAATTATAAAGAAAGATTCTTGGCAGCTTCATCCATTTGCTCCATTTCAAAAATGGATTCTTGCAGATCCATAATAAACTTATATCGATCATGTTCGGATCCAGCGTTCAAAGTCACCAATACCGCTCCATCGGACTTCCGACTCACTTGTATGCCATGACTAAAAACAGGTGTATGAAACAATGTCACTTCCAATCCACGTAATTCAAATGCTTGTTTTTGACTATAAATCTGTTGTCCATTTTTGCCACCTTTGCCACTTTGTTTGGCCACTATCAGCAGATCGTTGAACAAAAATAAGTCTCTAGAATGCAAACTGGCATCGGAACTTTTCCGTGCGTTGATGTTGGTCACTTCAAAGAGTCGACACAAACAGACTAATCTCCGATGATGTTCACTCAAGTTCATGGGTTTTCCATCCTGGTTCAAAATGGTTTGTTGCAAAGCTTGAGTCTGCACAACATGATCCACAGCAGTGACAAATTCCGCCTTTTTAATGCCCTTATAAATCTGCTTCAACAATTTGCCATCGAAATCCCTACCGCCATCTACACCACGTAGATTATTGATGAAATCTTGAACTTGCATTTTCTTTTCAGATTTCAAATTGGGTGTATGAAGGTCAGTATTCAAGAGCATGACAGCAAAAGCCAACGTTACAATACTATCAGAATTCTTCAATTTGCCCACCATATTTGGGTTGCAATCCGCGTAACGTTTGCCAAAAACTTCCATGATTTTCTCGATCTTCTGGGCTTCGCCCGGCACTCGAACATATTTTAAAAGCAACCGGAGACTTTTGTCAATGCGTTGACCACTAAAGTTGAACTCTTGCATGAAACAAGATAACACTTTCATGGCAAAAGGACTTTGCAATGAGCCTAAATAATCGCCCACTTTCTCTAAACTCAAGCCTGCTGTAGTAAAGAGAAATTTGCCGACACATTGGGCAGACAAATCCAGGAACCCTTTGGAGGCCAAATATTCAATGCCGACCTCGGGACGAGTATTGAAAAGGTTGAGTCCGACTCTGAATTGGCGTTTTTTGGACACTTCCGCCATCAATTTTTTGAAATCTGACATTTTTCTTGAAGAAGATGAACTGAATTTTTTGCTGCTATTGGATTTGCTGCTTGAACTGCTTGTGAGACTTTGAGGCCGGGCATATATGGCTGAAATGGCGTCTACATTGGCATTAGGCAATTTTCTGACATTGGGTGTCATTTCTAAATAAGGCGAAATGGCGTTTTCCACTGACCCATGACCCCCCTGGCGTTGTACCGCACTGTATATCACATTCATGTAAGTTGTTTCTCCAGAGTGACCAGTCATTTTGACATAAGAGTTTTCGCTAGCCTCGGATTCTGGGGCCTCGCCAATTTGACTGACACTGCGATGCTCTTCTGAGGATGCTGGTGAGGATCGGCTAGAATTAATTGAGTAATTGGGCCAGGAAAAGACAGCCTCCGAGGTCACTACTGAGGGACTGGTGACTTCAACGTCAGGAAGGCCACTTGAACCGCTACTTTCTTCACTTGATCCAGTGGACATTAAACTACTCCTGGAAAATGAGAATAAGACATTTTTTTAAGGCTATTGTAATCCTTTAATGGGAATTTAAAACTCTTTTTTTCAAAACGTCAAACGAATGACGTTTCAGATTACCAAATCTGAAATCTCATTTTTCACTTTTAAAGATTTTTAAGCGAGATTACACTAAACGACTTTTCGGCACCTTTGTAAATGCAAAAATATATATACGTACCTATTAAGAGTGTTAGCATTAGCATAAATGTTTTGGTGATGCACCAATGTACTGTGCTTATTTGACCTCTGTAATGACAGCTTAGAATTCGTCCTTTGTGGCAACACAGGCGGAGGAGATAGAGGCCCAGTACTAGAACCAGCCGAACTTGAAGTCGAAAATTTGGCACTTCGACTAGGCGTTTTAGAACTTGGAAGTTCATGTCCTAGACTTTTTTCTAGAACGGCGTGAGATTGAACGGGAGGTAATGGAGGCGGAATAATCACACTGCAAATCTCAGAGGTTTCATCTTCATCCCTTGGCATTTTCAAAAGTCCAGAGCAGCCAACTTGGCCAACTTCGTTCCAGTTGTTTAGTGGATGGGGCAAAGGCATGATTGCATCATCAGAGTAATTGTGGCTCATTGAAGGCAAAGGTCTTGAAAGGTTTTTCATAGGCGCATAAAGGCTTTCTAGCTCTTGGATTCCAGGTGGTAAATGCAATCCATCACTATCTTCTTGGTCTTTAAACAGCGTTTTAGGCATTCTGGGTAAAGTTCGGGAACCATGGATGTCATGGTTATAAGAGATCATATTGAATTTTTGCGGGGAATGTCCAGGGCTAGATATTTCTGGAGATTTTGGAGAATGTTTGTTTTTTCGCACTTTGTAGCCTCCAATGGTGTGGTTGTAATTTTTTGGGGTTGATTTTTCTTTGAGGTCGTGACAGAAGGCGACAAAAGAGTCTCGCACTAAGTGGTCTACCGAAGACTGTTCGCGGTCTATAAAGTCTTGCCATTGGCCATTATTTTCACGTAAACCGGCTCGTTTGATGGTTAGCACGGGGCTGGACTTCTTGGTCATCGCAGGCAGAGACAGATCCATGCTGAGTCAATAGCCAATTTACTCTAATCGGTCCCTGGCATCTTAGTGTCTAAGCCTTGTGAAAAAACCTGAAAAATGGACAAATAGTTTAGATTTTAGATGTTTTGCGAATGGAGCAAAAGTGACCATGAAAAAGTAGAACTTGATATTGACTAAAGATAACATTGATGGTTGATCCCTCCCTAGGGGGCTTTATGCAAGAATTTTTCAATAGCTTCGTAGCTCCTCGTAAATATCCTAAACTTTAGCCTAAGCAGAAATCCAAAGAGACTCGTAATTCTTTTTCAAGCAGAGTTCAAAAATCTCATATTTCAATGCGAGCAAAGCGAGCTATTTCGAACCAAGACAACTTTGAATTTTAGGCAACTCACAAAAAAATTCAAAGCAAGACAACTTCGAATATTAGACAACTCACAAAAAATTCAAACGAAATGGATTTTCACTATTGTGTTTCATGATCTGGAGGTTCAAATTTTTCAAGCTGCTTTTGGAATGGTGCGTTGACAGAGTTACGATTTTGTAATCTCTCACACAGTCAGACCTGTCACACCTGCGACAAAAAGCTAATAAAAATCTAACTTAACCTTTTTTAGACGCACACACAAGCAAGATGACTACTTTTTTGTGTCCAAAATTCTCCTACCCAAAAGCTGTCTGTCATGTAATGTACAACGGGATGCTCAAGGCAAAATTAACAGGGATTGAAATTCTGACGAAACTACCACACTACTACTGGGCTGGGCACCGCAAGAAAATCCATCAAATGTGATCCTCCATCAGTCAGACAGAAGAGTCTGAAAAACAACTCTGTCGTGCTGGGATTGGGTCCTTGGAGACACTATACCACCACCAAATTGTCAAAAATCCGCAATAATTACGACCATTAAAATCCAGTCCTCTTGGTCCACTGGTCATTTTTCACCCCAAAATTCATACCACGCCCGTTGTTTCAATTTGTATACTACAAAATTGACCGCGAGATAATGGAGCCAAAATCTGATATTTTTTCTAGACTGCTCTGGTCTGGTCTTGAGGAAAGAAACTTTAGTATTCTATAAACGTAAAAATCGAAGAGTTCGAGCCATAAAAGGAGAAGATGGAGCAGGCAGGGCAAACTGGTCATTAACACTTCTTCTTCTCCAGATGGGCTGCAGCAACATTTCAACACAATTTTCTAGCAACAACACTCAATTCTTGATGACGGGTAGTAGTGTGCAATGCGTTGACAAACAAGTGTGCAAACACGACGACAAATGTCAAATGAATTGTTCTGCAATCTACTCAATAATATTTCCTTGAAACAAAGCTCATTTTCTAGTGGCAATATAAACACTACAAGAAGAAAGTGTTGGACACACTTTGAAGCAGATTTTCTAGACTTCTAGAGTTCGAGACCGAGACAACAAAGCAAGGTGTAATTTACAACAGCTCTATTGTCTTTCTTATTGTGATTCAAAGCTCGCAATGTGGTGATAATTTGAGAATTTCCTGCTTTGAACTTTGCCTCAAAATGAACACTTCCCTTCAAAACCCAGAAAGCTATGATTATAAAAAAAAGTTTCTCTTCTTTTGAATGCTCTAAAAAGCTGATATCTTCCAAAAAAAAATAATCCAGAACCTTTCAACAGATTTTGGAATAGCATGCGACGACATGATTGATCAATTAGTTACGATTCAACTAATCTCTGGAATTCTGAAACATCAAAAAGCCGAAGTTGATGACGACGTCAATTTACTTTGCTTGAATCCTTTTGCTACTGTAAGGAAATCGAATGCACTTCGAAGCTCCCTTCGCTCTTTTAAAATACAAAAAATTTGCACTGCTGCAGCGAATTTCCATCCTTGCAGAATGAGATTCAAGTCTACTTGCAATTCTGAATAAGTACAAAATTCTACTAGGCCTTCAACCATGCCTCTAAAATAAAATGGCTTTGAAAACCTTTTGAGGTTCTAGATAGGTCGGTACATAAAAAATTTGGCAACCGATAGTCGCATCGTAAATTCGATGTCAATTATCAAAGGGACTTCCCCATGTCAAAGCGAAGCGCGATAGTAGAGCCTATAAAATGGGCACTCAATGCAAGAGTATAGGACAAGTTTTTTGATCCTTGATTGCCTCTGCTAGTCTACTAAACAAAATGAAAAGACTAAGTAACTAAAATGGACCAAATAACCAGAGATGCTAAAAGGAGATTTCAGATGATGGCAAAAAATCTAGGTTGGGCAGTGCTACTGGCTCGACTCGCGCGGTCACAATAAGGTTCTAATTCAGTATCCTGAAAATGCCTCCTAATGATAGGTGTGACTAAGGTCATTTCTTAGCATCTTAGGTTGCACTGAATGTGGCATTTCAAGAATAATGGGTACGGCAGCATACCTTTCTTAGCAAACCAGTCTCTTTATCAAATTACAGGTCCAGTTACGGAAATGCATTGGGAAGATGCTGCCTTATGCTGCGGTCAAAAAAAAATGTCAAAAAAATCATGTTAGCATTTTAGATGCCCCTATGGCAAAATTGCAAACCTAATTTAGATTTTGCAGCGATAAGAACGGAGAAGTGAAGACTGACCTAACCATCAACCTAAATCGAAAATCCTACCAAACAATAGTAAATACTAAACACACGCTAACTTTACACTTTACAATGCTACTTCATTTTGTAATCTTTCACTTTCACAGAACAGCGATGAATATTGCATGCTAAAGTCTCATAATCAAAGCTTATCGTAAAGTTTCTCACATTCACAAAGCCGTCACAACGCAAGAAGATATCGTCAAAGCAGACATATTCAAGGTTCAAGGGGCCGGCAGCAGCCCAATGTACCAATCCTCCTTTAGCTAAGGAATCACTTTTAGCATCTGCATACAATGCGACAATAAATCCTTTTTGAGCTTTTCAATTCCTTGACCTTTGCGTGACTGATTTTGGAGTCTTCAAGCTTCGTCTTCAGGTCTTTTCAAAGGAAGAGCTTATTCAATTGGTTCTTGGCATTGATCCGATCTTTTGTTCAACAAAATATTTCCTCCATCCATTATTTTTGGCTCATCCATTTACACAACAAAAATCAAAACAAAGTTCAAAAATCCAAATCTCCCCTTTTTTCCTTGATCATAAAGAGAACAAAAGACAACCTCATTTCCTTCTTAAGGTTATGGAATGTGGGTCGGGGTCGCACACCTCCTTCTTCTCCCTTTTTAGCTATTCTCCATCCCAAAATTTTAATTGCCATTTTCTACAGTCTCTGTGACTCTGTGTGACGTCTTATGTAAAGAGGAAGTAACAAAGCAACAAAAATGCACTTCTTAGTTCTTACCTGCAATTTTTCTCGGGTGACATTTGTGTATACACGGAGGTTCAGAGCGTCAAATTCGTTGTGCACGATCTTCAGCATAAACGACTACTGAGAGTCCAGTACTGCTGCTGATGCCAGCCCTGCTGCTGTGTAACGCAGCTGAGCACAGAAGCGGACTCTAGCGTCCAGCGTAAGCTAAGTAACGCGGCGGGAGATGACGCGCCGTCACTCGGTTACCTAAACTCAACTTCTTCTCAGCAACTCTCAGAATTTCTTGACTTGAATTTGTTGATCAGTGTTTGGGATTCGAACTCCAGGCTGTCAAAAGCAAATATTTACACAAATTTGTCACCCCAACTGAGAACTTCAAAAGGGGTTAAAAGACCCTTTTAGACTTCATTTAGGTATGTACTTGTCCAGTCCACCTGTGGGTCTTTCTAAAGGGAGGAATCTTCTTCGTTCGTAGGTAATAAATCAACAGAGGCGTAGAGAATCTTTGAAGAATTCAGTCACAAACGTCGTGATTACAACAAAGGTCATGCCTTCATGTATTCTTGAAGAAGCGGACATCACCCAATCTAACTTAAAATGTCACTTGTGCAGATTCTCATTTATCATTTTTGTGCAGTTGCTAGTTCAAATCTGACAAAAAAAAAGCCACAATAATTTTTCAAGCCACACAGATTGAGTTTGACCTAAAATTCAGTTGCTTGCTGGCAGATTTTACGAATGAATAGATATTCTTATGCCTTGTTAGCTTCAATTGTAAGCAACATATCTTACCTGTCTCGGTCTCCTCATAGTCAGATATCAGATATGCTATGAAGGGTAGGTACTAGGTATAACTGCTAACATCAACCCTTGACAGCGATGGCATTCCTGCCAAGCTCTATGAAATTGAATATGCTACGATGTCAACTTTGCATACACACTCAGAAGTCAGACAGAGAAGTTCTTGTTCAATTAGTCTGCTGCATATTATTTGATCTTCTTCAAAGGGGGGCAAGTTTCATGCAAGCAAAAGCAAAGCTTGGATTAAGATAAGACTTCAGTGGGGTCATTATTTTACATTTTATCAGTAGTAGAAGTAGCAGTATGTAAAGGTAAACAAACGTTCACATGTAGTTTTCTAAGTAGGATCATCTTTCTTACTCTGGCTTTGGCAGTATTTAGACAACCTTGGCTTCAAGTTTTCTTAGTCTTCTACAAGAAGTTGACCATTTCTCCTTAAAAACAGATGTGTGAGACGTTTGCTTACCTCAGGCGAAATTGCAAACTATTTCTACTACCCTCGCAGTCAAAAAGCATACATAATTTTCCGTACGCTTCGGTTGAAGAAAAAAATCAATCATCACAGCTCTAGGATCGAATTTCGGCAGTTAGAGACAAGAGCTCCTCAGGTTCCTATTTCTACAACTACTTCTTCTATGCGGCTTTTGAAAACACAGTGTGTTGCAACATGTGGCTGTTGACAGATTCCCAAGACCTTTGGAAGAGTAAGAAAGAGCTGCTGTCTTCCAAATCAAAATTCATGAAAATATTTTTCTGCTCCAACGGATTTCCTAAGATTTTTTTTTTGCTTGCTTGCTGCTAATCAACGGAAATGAAAAGAGGTGCGAATTGTGAATGCGAAAATAATGATTTGAGCCGGAAATCTAAATCTTGACTACGCCGCGCGTTTTTTATTCCCCGAGGAGTACTGTGTAGTGGTACTAGTCTTGCATAATTCCATAATCGTTCATCATCATCTGGCAAAGTGCTATGTGCGTGTCTTGTCCCCCTTCTTCTTCTTCTTGAGTCCATGGATCCTCTTGGGCTAGTGCCCATCTTCAAGTCATGAGGCTTCGCATTGTCATCATTACATAGCCGTTACTACATAGATACATATCCTAATGGTTAAAAAAGCTGCCAGATCATGCCCAAAAATCATCAAAAATCAACATTACATCAAGGCACACCCACTAACGTGCGGGCAGCAGCGCAACTAAAAAGTAATGAAATTCTGATTTTATGTGTTGCCTTTAACCACAGTTTGAACCTTAGGAGACAATTTTCAAAGGGCAGCAGTTGCCACATAAAATGCAAAACATGCCCTTGAGGGCCTAGGCTTGTTGCTCATATGTAAATCCAAGCAAAAATACAAGGCACCGCATACTAAATCAAGTTACATCACAGTGTGTAGTGCTTTATTGCGTACTGTATCCATAATAAATGAGAGAGCAAAGAAAAAAGGACCTGAGAGGTCTGAGGACGACATATAATAAGGTAATCATGAATTATTGGCATGCTTTTTGAACCCTACTGTGCCCAAATGTGCGATTCATGCCGAGCCAGGGAGGGTAAGGAAAAAGCGAGGGATCATCGGGCATGATTACAATAAAAAACTCGATCCGCGCTTTACAAAAATGGATTCACAGAAAGATGATTGACCTCAAGCTGGTTTTCATTAGTTTTTGTTCGAATCAATTAAGCCTCATTTTTTTGTGGGCGCTGCTGCTTCAATAGAGCATCGATAGAACCGATCACGAATTCTTTCAGAGGAGAGGCTACCTTGCCCCAGAGAATCTAAAAATGATGTCTAGGTGCCGTGGTTGGAAAAACCCACACAAATGGTAGAACTACGGAGGCTAAATAATGGTTCATTAATGACGAAAATCACGAGTAACCTGACTCTTAGGATTAACACCAGTATGGCATTCCATGAAATCACTTGATAATAGGAGGAGATCAATTACAGTTAGATCTGTTAGACGTTAGTGTCACAAAAAATGTACGAATTCACCTCAATTTTGTCATCCTAAAATTGCTCAGGTGTTCAAAATTCTAATCATCTCAAAAATGTGGGAAAACTTTTCAACACTTTTTTAACAGCTGCCAGGGGACTCCAAAAATCTCGCCAGTTTGGCAAAAACTCTAGTTAATTCCTTTCAATGAGAATTAAGCAGGGTGGAAGTGTGGAGCTGGACAGGAAGATGAGTTGCGCATATTCCCCCTTAGGATGAATTGGCGTCATTTGTAATCCTAGCATACGATTCCTCATCTTATGACATTGCAATGGAATTGAAAAATGCCTCCTCTTGAAACTACGACTCTAATAACAAAGCTTTAATTTGGCAATTGCATTGATGCAGAAATCATTTTTTAAAAGAATCTCTTGAGACGATGTCAATCATACACAAAAGTGGCACTGATCTTTCAACACCCATTTTTAATTGGCCTTCAAAAAAGTGACAAGTTCAGTGGTGACCACCTCAAAAAACCAGCCTTAAGCTCTATTTGGCCTTACACTTACATCGTTAAAAAAACGCGCGAATAATCTTTGGCAGAAGGCAGTGATGCTTGAGCAAAGGAAGTTTTTTTGATGAATAGCGAAGTTGGGCGTTCCCTTTGGAATCTATCATCAAAGATGCACATATGCTCACTACCCAATGGTGACGAGTCAAAAAGTCAACGCTTATTTCAGTCATCAGTCAAATTAATCCAGGAAAATCTTTTTTTAGAAGTCAACAGACTCATTGATGACGCTTCAAGATAACATTCACACTTTATATATTTTCCAAGCTAATCCGTCAAGATTTGTGTCCAAAAAGCCTGAAAAGCCTGAAGTCATGAGAACTCTGAGAAGAGCTTGCTGAAAGAACCTCAAAAAATCTCTTATTATTCCACAACTGCGGTCACTTTTCTTTGAAACCAGGTGTTATGCTTCGTGATTAGGATGTGTGTGATGGGTGGGACTCTGCTAGACTTGCTTTTTGGGGTCTTCTTCTTTACCTATTCTTTATCGGGCAAATAACTGAACTCTGAAGTACTTAGTGTGTCTTATCTTGTTTGTTAACCTTGGATGATTGGGTAAATGATACTTTAATGACTTGAAGGAAGTTGACTAAATTCAATTGCAGTAATACTAACTGAAGATATCTTGCTGCTGCCTGTATCCAATTTTCCACTTTATTTATCTGATGCTTGGCAACAATTTGAAATCTGCTGCTGCAAAAAGTGGCAATTCAACGAAATTGATCCCTTGACCCTTAGAACGCGGTAGATTCTTATCGTGAAAATCATCCCGGAGTGTTGCAGCAGCACATCAAAAGAGAATCTTTCTGAATTCTGCTGTTGTCAGAAAAATTCCACTGCGTCCATTTTCTTTGTTGTTCACACCAAGGAGTCATGAAAATGTATTCAAAATGCACAAAATCCTTTTGTTACGTGTGATGGAAATTCCTCTCTTGTAGCCCTGAACTGAACGACATGTGACCTGACCTAAATGGAAAATTGCTTTGGAAAAACAAGCCCTTCTATAGAGACATGCAATACTACTGAAGGTAGAAGCTGACATGAGGTGATAAGGATTTTGATTGAATGCTAAATGGGTTTTCACTCGTGAGCTTCCCTTCAAAGTTGGCGGATTTGCAGTGGCAGTAGCAAATAATGGACTTTTGGAGTTTGAGCACTTCTAGGAGGAGGAGGTAATGATTCGAGGTGCAATGATAATCGAAGAAGGTGAAAGTGTTGAGCAACTTGATGACGACGATGGACCTAATTTGCCAAACGGTTTGTCCGTCCATTCCGTACTTTCTCTGCTGGCATGGCTTGCGACTCACAAAATAAGACTCCAATCAAGCCAATGCCATCAGGATTTATAATAGACATAAGTAGGACAGTGGGTTCTCTTTTTAAAAGGGGGACGACGACCATCTGAAACGATATTCAACCATTTGAAAACCACTCTCCAAGAATGGTAAATCATGTGATTTAAAGTTCATGTTTAACGGCAATTTTTATGGTCTGCCGCGCGCTTGAAACGAAGATCCTCTTCACTTCTTCCAAAAAGTTAATTGCTTAGGTATTCTTGCAAGTGCTGAACACTTGAACAAGCCGGTCATTCAAGCTATCTGACAGCTGTCACTTTGCGCGCCAAATTTAAACCATCAGCAGCAAAAGAAGTCGATAAGCATGACGCAAGATGCTGATAATATGAAACACACATCCCTTGAATACAGAAGAACAAGGAAATGCATGGAAATGACCTTAGCTTATCATCTCACAGAGCTTAACTTTAGTACACACTCTAGAGTTCTGAAACGGGTCCCGCTGTGTTTCTGAACACGCTTAACAGTTAAAATGGGGATAGCGCGAGAGGAATGGGGTCATATAGATCTCTTGTTTCGATCCATTGAAGTGAACAGCTGAACACGAGTGTCCATGCCTTATCTTACATCTCAGAGGCTGCCAGAAAAAAAAACCCTTTAAGAAAAGACTTTAGAATTAACCCCATAAATCAAAGCCAGAAAGACAATAGAGAAGCCGGAAGAACTAATTTTCGTCTTATCATCAGCAATAGTAGTAAACCCTTTTAGAACTATCATCAAGTCGGTCGCTAACAAGAAAAGCAGCCGTAAAAATTGATTTCAATTATCGGGGACACAGTAGTTTTGGTCATTATCCACTTAGGGAACTGGTGCACTTTTTCTACAAACTCCTTTTCATAAAAGGACATTCACATAAAAGACGAAAACGCGAAGGGCAATGGATGATGGGGGCGAGTAAGAAGGGCGGGCGGCTGAGCTGCTCTAATTGCTAAATTGCTGCCTAATTTTTAAAGCCTTTTACAGAAATTCTTCAAGGCATCAACCGGGCAAAAAGAATATTTGCACAGTGGTAAAAAATCAGGAAAAAAAGTTTTGTTGGGACTATTGCGATTGCCTGGATTGTGAGTCACCTTTTCAAGCAAAATGAGCAAAATTGACATTTTCCGTGCGAGAAAATGAAGCCGTTTTGCAAAAGAAGAAGACGAAGGTGGATTTTGCAAGCTTCTAACGCCGCCGCATCAAAATTCTTCAAACATCACGCCATCGTTTTTGCCTTTACGTCTGAGTAGAACGAGTAGACTTGACGACTGATGATTTATCAAACTGGCTGGAAGGAATCGTTTTTCTACAAAGAAGGCATGATAATTGATTTGACCCCAACATTTTGGCAAAAAAAAAGTTTAGAAACACACGATCCTAGAAGTTTTTTTAAAGCTACCACAACTTCTAAAGTGACCTGTCTGGTTAGGAAATGATGTTTCAGAGATGTCAGACTCCTATCAAGGTGTTTTTTCAATTCTTATCTTATGGTCTCTGCAATCATCTTGTTTGAAGTGAGGAATTCTTCCGGCGTTAGAAAACACGAGCGTTGGTTGTGAAGGTGAAAATCTACTTCACGCTGCAGTCTGATAGAAGTGCTACTCCTTGAAAAAAGGGTCTCTAATCATTTTTCAGGTCAGGCATCCAAGCATCAGGATCGCATGAGGCAGTCAAGCCAAGGCATCAATTTGTCCGTTAGTAATATAGAAGCGAAAAGGTGCCTTAAGCTGTCTTAGAAAAGGGTAGGTAAAAAATCTCTTCTATTTGCTATTCAATTAAGATGGAGGAGTGGAATGGAGTCTGGATATGATGCTGGAGATGAGGCTAGCGGCTATTCAATAGACTTGAAAGGGCACGAACCCGCTGCGGTGTTGTAAAATTCTGATGATCTTTCCGCTCTTTTACCCCTTCTTATAGACTTGAGTGCACTCAGAGAAAGTGTGTGGAATTCTTTGCAAGATGTTGGTTCCGATCATCAGACGACTTTTAGGACTTTTAGGACTTTTGTACATTAGCTGGTGGTGATACAATTTACAGTTCTTTTTTATTGACCGGTTCACCTCCTATAAAGATCGAAATCAATTTGTAGCATAGAACTGAAAAGACGACGTAGAAAATTCGAGAGTAGTAATTTGAGGGTTCATTAACATTTTAGCATTTGGGTGTTACCCTTCTTACTCTTGTTTGTCATCGCTTGGCCATTAGTGGGTGATGATCTGGAGACAAGATTTGTCATTTTAGACTACTACGCAAACAAATTGCCCGTGCGTTGCAATGTTCATCCTGCAACATCATCTGAACAAGAGTAAAGGCGCAACACATTAGATTTTAATCCCTGGAATATTGAATTTCAAACTTCTTTTCAAAAATAAAGTCATGGCTGCAAATAGAACATCTCATATTTCAACTGGTTTTGTCACTCAAAAGCTAATATTACGTCGAGGTTGCGTTAGCAGCAAATTTTCAAAAATTCCGTCAAAATCTATTGACCTACTGAGCTGTCCTCTGGGAATTAAAAATTCGTTATTTGTCAGTCAAAACAAACAAAAGCGTCAAGAAATAAAAAATGGAGAAAGATTGGCAGAACCAACTTGCATTCGATTTGAATGCCTGTTTTAAGGCTGAGTTTGTGGCAAATTGTCTTTCTGTCATATCTGAATATGAACTGAATATGGATACCAACTTTTACTGGACGGGAAAGGCTACTGAGACAGAAGAATTCTTGACCAAAGAGGAGGCTGATAATCTTAAAATCTGTATTACTTGCCTCTCTATTGGAGGGCCCTTGCTTTTAGTGTTGTTTGTGTATTTAGTTTGCCGTTGTGTGAAGTCCTGGTTTATTCCAAAGATCGAAGACGTCATCGCCGAGAATTTCGCCAGCAATCTTCAGTTCAACACCAGACAATTTTATAAAAATCCACAGGATATCAAAAATCATGTTCTTTACGAAGTTTCCATGTTGAATCACATCAAAAAGACTTATGCGCACCATGCTAATCAACCCGAACGGAGATTGTACCAAGACATTGTCAAAACTTTGAATGAATACAAAAAAAGGAAGCAAGAAGCAATGAAAGAAGCATCAACAAGAGTTGATCAAAATTTGAATAGGCAACCTGAAAGATGTTAGGTGTCCAAAGTTTTCGTGTGATTCAAAATTGACTGAATTCGATATAATGCACACTTGACTCGAAATAAAATCATTGTATTTCGTTAAGTACTCATGGTCTGTCCGGAATCCGAATTGTATTTGCAGTCATTTGTAAATAATCATGCATTGAATACATCATGATCAAAAGGTATCGGAACAAAATAATTTTTCAGGGATCCAGGAAAATTCTCGATACAATTCATGCTTAGTTTTAAATGCACTTTTCAATTCTTGTTGTTCTTCTAGTGTGCATTTCGTCATTAGTTCAATCAAATTCTTCCTAGAGATGAAAATGTAATTTCGTTTGGCTAAAAGTAATAAATAATGGTTGGGGTGCAAAATTTCCCCCGAATAATGCCGGACGAAATCTTCTAGTAATTTCAAATCTCTTTTACTTGTTGCTGTGCTCAATTCATCTTCAATGACATCAATTTTAGCTTCAACATCAGTGCAGCTCAAGAAGAAATCACACGAACCGCATGTCCAAGATGAAAATACATCTAGAGGTTCTGTAGGTAATAAATAGTCTTCTTCACAAGCTTCGCAAATCAATGCACTGACAAAAGTATCATCTTCCGTTGGATCGGAACATCTTTGACATTCACACTCAAAGTACCATTCACTTTTGATTTTCTTTCGCCGTTTATGCGTACCTAAGATGGTGGACAAGTATTGAACTGTGATCTCTTGGCCTTTTTTGATAGCACTTTGAGCTTTCAGTTGCAAAATCCAACTGTCCGGATCCACTTTGAACTTGGCATTGGACAAGCAGTCGTGATTGACTGTTGAGAATATTGGATAAAGTCCTTTTCCTTTGCTCACATTAACTGAATTGACCATAAATATTCCAGCTAAATTGTGCAATTCTTCGGCACTCAATTCGTTTTTCAAAAAGCATCTGGCTCGTAGAAATTCCACGACTTCTAATTCGATCATATTCCATTCTGATTTGGCAACTTGTGAACGTTGTTCGGCATGATCGGGTAGTTCTAGTAAAGGTACAGTTTGATCTTCTGTGGATTCTCCAAGATTTTTCATGTGTAGAAATCGGATGGGAGCAATATTGGTGTAAAAGTCGTTGGGTTCATTGGCCAGCAGCTTGATCTTGACTTTGTTGGTGGAGTAAATCTTACATTCTGAAAAATATGTAGTTGTGCATTTCATGTATTTACATAGCAATTTGAATCCGGATCTAACTTTTTCCCTTTATGCCTTTTATGTCTCTTTCTTTACTTTTCCGGAATTTGTGGTTGTGGAATTTCAAACTGAGAAGTGCAATGCATTGCTGATTTTAAAGTGGCACCAGAAAACATTAGAACTTTATATAACAAGAAAGACGTTAAGTTTGGCAATTTTCGCTAATTTTAGTTTGTTATGTGTATAAGGTCACTAAAACTTTGTTTATGCAGAAATTTCGTGAATTTGGAGGGAAAATGGCTTCGTCTGCAAAGAAGAAGAAGTTTTGTTCGCTTGAAGATTTGAAGGATTTGAACAAGACTGTTACAAAAATCCGCAACAATGGGAACAATATTATTTGCGATATGTGCTCAATTCGTCCAAGACCAGGAAAGACTCGTTGGTATCGATGCCTGGAAAATCATCAAATTTGCAATGATTGCAAAGAAGAAAATCAAGAGTGCTCTTGTGGTGAACCGATTTCCAAAGAACTTTGCGAAATGACTCAACAATTGTTGAAATGTTTCAATTTCAGTTGCAAAAATGTAATGAATGGATGTCAAGACACTTTCAGCGAAGATATGCTGGAAGATCATGAGCTTGAGTGTTTTTACAGAGTAGTGCCATGTCCTTTCACTTCCATGCAAAACAGACATGTGTGCAACGACAAGGTCATTTTTCGAGATGTACTTGGATATTTCGAATATTGTGTCAAACCCTATTCACGGAAGCCGAAAGTTTATAAGTTCAACAATTCAAATGTGGACCATTTCAGAAAGCCACAGAAGCTAGAGAGCTATGGAAGAACCTTTATCCTTTGTGGAAAGATGAAAGACAAAATTGTTTATCGTTGGGTTTACATGATTGGATCGCCAATGGAAGCAAAACATTTTTGTTTTAAAATGAAGTTCTATGGGAAGAAGACTAAAACAACCTTTACAGGAAAAGTGGCAGCGATTGACGAATCATTTGACGCTCTGGTAAAAGCTGACAAGTCTTTTATAACTCACCAAGTTTCTATGTTACAACTTTTGGATAAAAAACACAAATACAAATTTCAACTTAAAATCAGAAAAGAAGAAAGAAGCCAAGGACGAAAATTACGAATCCGTATCCGGAATCCAGATGATGATTCTAAAGGCGAATAAATTTAGCATCTCTTGTTTTGAATATTTAGAATAAAGTTTTTTAGAAGCAAATATTTTTACAGACTAGGAAACCTCAAGTGTTTTTACAGACTAAGAAACCTAATTTAAAATGCAACTTCCGTACTTCCCACGTCCCACGACTCTTGAAGAGGAAGGAAAAAGGCAGTAAAATTTCTCGAACGCTTGAATACATCTAAAAAATTCTTTAGTTAATTACCAGGCTGATGTATCGGCCCCTCTTGACATCTCTGCGAGCAAACTGGCAAGTGACACTTTAGACACTTATCCTCATCCAAATTCTTAATTTTGCCCAAGCATGAAACGCACACAGGTGTGGATCGAGGTGCTGGTGCGACTATAGCAGGTGTTTCTTGCAATATTAACTCGCCTGAAAGCAATACTTTCTGATGGTATGTGTTTGGGAGGTCAAAATGTTTTCACTTGCCTGGTTTGATATCTCTTGAGGCCAATAATCTGCGGCCTCGGAGGCCGCCTCTGGAAACGATGAAGGGAAAGCATTTTGATCGGCTTCGATGGATACTATGATGCTTTCTGCAATAATAAATTTGCCGGCACCAATTGCACAATAAAACTTCGTGGGAGGTGCTGCAATAAAAGCACAGGTGTTGCACTACAGGTGCATCTTCTGCTGCGGTATTTTCAAGTTGCGGTAAAACTCTGATGACTTCCGACTTCATCTTTGCAGACTGTTGCCGCTGCGGCTACTGTCTTTTCATTTTCTTTTACCGTCTTAGTCGCTTACTTACTTCGAAGGCTAGTCGGCATGGCCAGAATGTGCTTTCTCCCAGGAGGATGCTTCTTTTTTGATGTTTGTCCCGGCCTCGAATGCGTGAGCAATACTCCTTCTTTCACGAAACATTTACCCAAGATCACATAAATACGAAGGTTATTTTGGCGAATTGTCTTCGATGCATCGAAAATCCGGAATCCAAGAAATCTGTCATATCGTGTTTTTCCGCATAGTAGCCTTTAAAGCAAAAGAGTAAAAACATGTAATTTCAATTTTCAAACCTTACTTACCTTGCCTTGATTTACGTTTTGAAAGGAAAAAATGTGTTGGGTGAGGCTTTTTTGCAATGCATACTTAGCTAGAGGCAGAACTAGTCTCATAAAAATCTGCAATCACGTAATATGGCTTTAGAATACTGCAGTGGAGCTCAAATAATACTTATCTCTAGGCGAATACAGAATACACTAACAAGAAAACAATCCTAAGCATATAAGATTTGGATTATACTGTTGCATCAGTGTTGCTATGCTACGTTAGAACCAAAGGTGAGGAAGGTGATCCAATTTGATGCAATGCAATTTTGCACTTTATACGGCTTCCCTCACAGCTTCTTGGTAGTATTGAAAAGTGCGAACTAATCACAGTGGTTGAAAGTAGTAAATAATGTCTCCCTTTGTATATGGGTATCCTTTTCAAAGGATATCAAAACGATTGTAGATTCAAAGATATTACCAAAATTGATCTTAGATAACTAAAATGGATGGTTATCAAACATTGTGGTAATGTATTCTTCACACTTATGACCTGTATTCTCAGAAGGTTTGGGGCCTTTTTGCTGATGCAGCATCAGTCGTTCTCTCATGCCTTAAGAGGTACCTCTTACATCACGGTCCTTTTTCAATTAAGACCGTCCACGCGCGCCTCCGGCAAATGACCTCTTAAGTAAAAAGGCTTTTTTCACCTCTTCATCGCATATATTATTCTGTCTGAATACATCGAAAATAGTAGATTCTTGTATTACACATTTAGAAAAGTACTTCAGCGTCGCGGATCTCTTCTTCGTTCAATACATGACTAAGTAGGGTAGCATTGTGAACAGGTTGTCCCCCTCCGAGGCCAAAGTGGCGTTTTGCAATTCTTGTTGCACAACGTCTTTGCCTTCACGTTCTAGAAAGTCACGAAGGTGCCGTCGAAGTAGTGCCCTCAGTACTCGACGTACGATCCAATTCAAAGGTCCGAGACCGTAGATCGACACATGGATGCCGTCAATCTTCTCCACAGTGAAAGCTGTAATTAGACAAGCGGATGTATTAGATAAGCGTACTGCCGTACTATGGCTGATGCTACTGTGCGATCTTGATTGACAGGAGACATGTCCAATTTGCTTTCTAATTTTGTATCCAATTAACATTTACATCGTTAACCTCAAATACATTGTATCTCATATGCAAACTACACCTACTTTGGGTACAAAATTGTATTTACTTTGTAATCAAAGTAGACATCAAATATAATCTTTTGTTTCTTTAAAATATCAAACTATCAAATATCAATTTGTTGCTGTTTTCCATCTTTAGAAAGCTCACGTTGACTTGACCCAAATTGTAAGTAAGCATCAAGACTGCTGCTGTAACAGTTGCTGTAGGAGCACAAAAAATGAATGCAGATGTATGCTAGACCAAAACGCAAACACTGCATCATTTGAAAAACACAAAGTTTTGCTAATGAACGGAACTTTTTACTACATTTTACACGCTATGAATCGTGAGAACAGGCGGAACTGAGGTGTACTTGAGAAGAGGGTAGTAGACCTTGAATCTTACTTTCCTTTCATTTTCAACGGCGTATTATTTACTGTCCTCATGTATTTTGCACTTCAACTGAAAAGCTGACATTTTCACTTAAAAATATTATGCACATTTTGTATGCATCAATATTGCCGCAAAGGGACTTTAGGCCTTAGGGCCTCCTGTTCTGCATCATACTTCCGCAGTAGTATAACATTTGAGAAATGGATCACAAAGTTTCCTTTGCTACCTTATGAATTGCAGTACGAAGCCTAAGTACATGAATTACATATGTAAGGATGATAAAAGCCCCATTTTCTCGTGATTCATCCAAATCGGATTACACTTATCTCTTTGTATTTGGTGTATTTTGTTCTCCAATAAGTCCGGCGGAAATGTAATCGGTGTTTTTTTGGCACAAGAGTATCGAGTGTTTTTGTCTAATCTCTCATGTTTCGTGACTTACCCAAAAGTTCAGGAGGTGGATTATTTTGTATCATTTGTTTGATCTGCATTTTCATTGTCACTTGATTAACAACTGCAGTAACTTGGCCCCTGAAATGTAGTAAAAGACAATGCATGAAAAATGTGTCGAAGGAGGAGCTGTAAATGCGACAAAACGTGGCCATTTGTCATGTCTTTCTTTCGCTTAAAAAAAATATTTTACGACAAGATCGTTGCAGAGTTTACTGAAAAGTGTGAAAAGAATTGAATCTTCATATCCCAAGCAAAAGCGTCAAGATAGCTTTTCCGAAAATGTCAAGTGGAATTCTATTTCATGTCAGTCTTCAAAATGTAAAACTATTTTCATTATATTAGTCTCGAAACTTTCCTTTTGATGTGCTTTTACTCTACTCTTTTCATCTCAGAAACTAAAGTGTCTGACACCTTATGTAATAACAATACTTCTAAGCTAGCTAAATGAAGCAGCTACAAAAGGAAACCAAAGAAACCACTTTTCTGCTTTCACTTTGGCTCTCTAATTGCACTCTACTTCCTTGCAGAGTAGAGCTAATGTTGTATTGTTCTTTTTATCCAAGACTAGATCTAGCAGCAGCTGTGACACAACCAGTGCCTTGGTAGCTACCACTATGGTTCTTATCCCCTACTTTTCTCCTTCCCAAGAGATTGCAGTTTATTTAAGTTTGCTGTATCCGATTGAATTTCTTACCTAAGTCTTTGCTTTTTCCACCAATAAGTGGCTTTGATGTTGTTGGCTTCAATAGCAAAAGACAGCAGAAAATGGTCCGTTTCAGCCTCCAAAAGAGCATCTCCACTCCTTACCAAGTTGTCTAAACCAGTCATTTTGCCATTATATAGCACAACGCCCATGTCTTGATCCGGTAGTTCTACATTGTTCAAGCCTCTTTCTTTCATGGTAACTTTGGCGTTTTGCAGCAAACTATCCATGTAATCGTTAGGCTGAATGGAGGGTTTGGTACCCGTCCGTATTCCAATCAATTTACGTAAGTTACTCAACATGACTAGATGTGGTAACGAGAATATAAAAGCCAAATTATGAAGCCTTGATCTGATGTCTAATTGAGTGTCGCCATCGGGATCATTACTGTTGTCATCAATGGTACCAGGCAAGCTTTGGGGTGAGGAAGGAGGCTCTATGAAATCTGATTCTTTCTTGGGATTTTTCTTCCATAATGAGTCCACTGTAAGTGAACGTTCTTTGAATCTTTTTTTGGTTTTTTGAAATCGACTGAGCTCTTCATCGCTCTTTGTTCTTTGTAGATTGCATTGTGACATGACAAGATCTGTGGGCGAAGATTCATTTGTTTAGTATGTAGTAGAACCCCTCGTCCCTCAACCTCATTTTCATGCAGAATAGGCATGAACAAAAGTAATTAGGCAAAGAAGATGTAGACAAACACAAAACCATACAATTTGTAGACATACTATTATTATGCTTCCAAGCCCTAGAGAGTTTGCCCTCAAAAGATGGAAGATGCGTAGAGAAAATCTAATTTCTTGTATACTAGAACCAAATAGCGGAAACGTGACATGCTTGAGTTGAGACGCTTTAGAACACTTTAATCGAATATAAAGTACCATAAAGTCAGGGAAATTGCGCATTTAGTACAACATATTGCCAAGGGAATTTTTAATGGTTTCATTTTTAAAAAAAGACACAAAGTAGGTAATGTGAAAGTTTGGAAATTCGAGTGGGGATTTCAGAAATAAAATCTTGACTAATTTTGGTCGAAAAGTATCTCGTTTTGTATCAAAGATCAAGGAAAATTGCGAACAAAAACAAAAGATCAAAGTCTGTTAGTACTTTTGGAGTCCCTAGGGAAGAAGTTGTCTTAATAAGATTTCTCGATAATATGGTCTGCAAAAAAGTTTTTTGGCTCACCTGTTGTCTTCAGGGAAAGACTTCTCCTTCGAGACTGAAGAAGACCGAAGTAGAGAAGTTTCCTGCTCTACAGATTCTACCAGCGACGCCTTCATTGGGTCTCCTGCTCTCCATAACGGTTTTGCTCTAAGGTTTGACCCTTCAGTGGCCCGATCACTCTAGAAAAATTCACTAAATTTTCAATAGAGCAAAGCAATAAAATACAGTGCCCCTTTTCTAGTAGCCCCTGGTGAAAGCAGCTGCTAAGCTACTTCAGCTGCCCCGGGTACACTTTTATGGCAGCTTTCTATTTTCTTCTTGTATGTACGCCCGTAGTAGTCGTCTAGCTATGCTCTAACCATAGAACAACTAATCGCCTTTTCTTTGTTGGGTACGAGTGTTGCTGGTGAGGGCAAATACAAAAAGCGGATACACAATTGTACCTTCTTACAGTCTCTCCCTCTCAATATCAACTGGAAAGAATATCCATTTTTGTCATTAGATAATGACTTACTGGATAAGGTACCATTCATGAATATCATATCCTTACATTTTCTGACATGTGAGAAAAGCTATTCATCAATACAAGGCATCAAAAGAATGAATATAGGTAGTACCTTCATTCTTCTTCATAAAAAGCCGAAGTTCTCTTTCATTTTTCATCTTCTTACAGTTGTTACATACGGGATAATTTGACTTGATGGACAGGTTGAAAATTACTTTTTGTAGTGCAGATAAGATGTATTTCGAAGTAAAAATAGAGACTAATAGAACTGAGGAGCAGATGTGTATCTGGCAGTGCGTAGATTAGATTTTCACACCTGATAGGCTTTAGTGACACCTACGATGTCTTGTAAGATACTTCTCTTAGTATTCTCGATACAACTCCTTACAATTGACAGTTCACTAATAAGCAGTTGTACCAATGGAGACACAGAGTGGAACAGGGAACTAGTAGGACCACATTTACGGTTGTGTAGAATATTCAAGGCCTCATTTTGCTGCCCTCTACAATAAATTACTTCATCAATATTTCAGATATTGGCTCAGCAGTATCAAGTTGAAGGAGGAAACCGACAATAATTTTATTGTTGAATTTAAGGAAAATGTTAAAACTCTCAAAGAAATAGAAGCACAAAGGCGTTTAGACTTTATTGCTAGGAGAGATGTCAAGTCTGGTAAATCATTTGGTCCAGCCTGGAAAACCTTTGGGTACAAAGGACCTCGCTACCACGACGGATTCCTCTATGGACTTGTTGATGAGAAATTACATATGACAGGTACTTTATCAATTTGCTAAAGTAAATAAATTCTAGTCCAATTTACTAAGTAGATATGTATTCACAGGAGAACATATTGCTTACATTTATTCTGATTTTACAACCGTTTTGTTGGGAAAGTTTTCCAATGGTACAATGATAGCTGCGCGGCCAACCAAAATCGTCGCGGAAAAATGCAAAAATGGCATCAAACAGCTCAAGTTTGCCAAGCCAAGAAAGGATGCACCAACCTTGAAATTTCAGAGGCCAAACTTTTTGAGGCCAGGGGATCAACCCAATGTGGCTGATCCATTTGAACGTACAGTCATCCATGTTGCTAAAGGGATCTGGAAAGATGGAATATTCGCGCGAAAACAGATTCGTCAAGGCGATTTGATTGCTTACTACGCAGGTACCATTTTCAATGCAAATTCCCAACCAATTTTCTTTCGGAACCAAACCAGCGCGGAAAAGTATGCCATCCACCGGAACCTAATTGGATTAGAAAGCGAGCTACAAATCAACATACCAGAGCCTTATTGGAACATCACTTCATTTAGATCCACCTTAGGCCACAAAGTCAACCATAGCTTTATCAACATCAAAGCCCAATTTAATTGGGTTTCTCATCCCAGATTTGGCCATATTCGAAGTGTGACAGCAACAGAAGATGTTTACCCAGGAGAAGAGATTTTTGTTCACTACCATTATCCCATTGAAGCTGATAGCAAAGTACCCAAATGGTATAGAGAGTTGTATGAGAAACAAGTGGGTGCTTGGCCTAAAACCAAGAAAACTGCATCTGAAAGGCACAAATGATAATCAAGGTTTTCCCTTATAGCAGTAGCGTTGCACAAATAAAAAGGGAAAAGTTTTTCATTTTCCTGCAATTAGAGCCGACAGGCAAGTTGTATGCATCTTCTCTTTCTTTATCATGCTGCCTCTCCTACTAAAAGTTAGTAGGGAATAGGGATGGACTTCTTTCAAGTTAGTCCTAGATAAAGTTATGCAGAAAATCTTAAATTGAATTTTTGGATCACTGAGTTTTGGTCTTGGAAATAGAAGATAGGTCTGCTCCTGTTCAAAAGTAGGATCTGGAGTAGAACTTCTTCTTTAGTTTCTTTATGCATTTCCAATTTTACTAGTGTCATCAATTTGAGTGAATTTCCAATCACGAAAAGAAGTTTGGTCGATTTATTTCTATATAATTTTTCATCCTGAATCAGAGTTCAGACAGAATTCTATCTACAATCAAGGTTCATTCAGAAAATATCTTGTTACTCAAGAGAAATACAATGCTTCAGTACATAAGTATGCATTCGTATTTCGTTGCCTTTATCGGATTTTATGCACGACAAAAGATCCACTGTATTCATCTCTCTGAGATCAACCAAAACAGAAAAGGGAAAAAAGTCACCTAAATGTCAAGAAGTGACATTTTACAAAGTAGAGAAAATGCAATGAAAGTTGCAAATGAGATGGTGAATTTAGATTGAAGCGTGTAAACGTTTCATCCTAAGAAAGAAAGAATGCGAAAAGAAAAGGACAATGAATACAACTGCCTTTTGCATCATTTGTAAAGTACGTGTTCAAATTCTACTGGACGCCTTGTAACACTTGTAGAAAAAACACTCGTTTCATGCGCCAGAAACTGACTTCAAACGCGGTCTGGAAATCAATAATTTTCTTCTGCTACTGTGACACATGCCATAGACAGATAGACACACGCTCGCGATCTCACCTTTTTGATACAGTATCCAAAGCTGTATCAAGTTTCATAATGATGCAACAACAACGAAGTCACAATATAAGCAAATACAAAAGTCTCAAAACGGCTTATTTTTTGTGGTTTGTGGGAGGCTTATTTGGCTGGCATCATTTCTATTTGGAACGTGATATTCAGGGCTTTCTATGGTTATGTTTTCCCGGTGGTTTCTTTGGTCTTGGTTGGCTCAGAGATTTCTGGAGAATGCCTGATTATGTAGACGAAGTAAATGATGAACCACACATACATGCTAAAACGCAACTTACCAACAAACCAGTTTTCTCGCTTACCAGATTTCTAGCTCAGAATCTGGTTGGTAACAGCTTTGCTTACCTAGTGATTGCATCGGTACCCAATGCAGACTTGGACATTTATGGCTACGATTTCAGGGTTATTGCCACAACTATTTTGGTGCCTCTTGCCACAGCTTCAGGTACTATTTATTTTGGCGTGAAAATTGTTACTGGCAGAAAAAAGACAGAAAACTGTGTTGATTTTCAGGAATTTATTTAGTGGGTAATATTGGTCTAGAACGTGGAAGTTTTCAACCAACTGTATGGTTATGTTACCTCCTTAGCCCATTATGGCAATTTGGGCATGTAAATTTGATGACACTATTGGCATCGTATAAGTTCCAGAAAAGCAGAGCTTGGAAACCAAAGATATCAAAGAAGGGGACGTCTGGTTTTGTCAAGAGAATGTTTTGTGTTGTATTCGCCTTTTCATTGTATGTTTGCTTATGGATTTCTTGCCTATACAATGTGACAATAGAGGACACAAATGGAGAACATATCAGATTAAAGGATTCTAATATTTCAAAGATTTTGCAACAAGTTTGGCAAGAAATCAAACACAAAGGAATCTCGGACTTGATCTCAGAAATCTTAGATCCGGATGGAGTTGATGGGGCATTGAACACATTGGGGTTACATGAAGAGTCGACCTTTGATGAAATCAAAACCAAGTATCGTGAGTTGAGCAAAAAGTGGCATCCGGATAAGTTTCAAAATCCTGAAGAGAAATTGAGGGCACAAGGGACATTCATGAAAATACAACAATCTTATGAGATCTTGTCAAAGATTGACAAAGAAGAACTTTGAAGTACTACTTTCTGACCGTGAAAATGATAGTGTGAAATACATTTCTCGATTTTTCGATGCTGAATGGAACAATTCTAATAGTGTATTTTCTCCTCTCGTTTGTAAGGGGTTATCGTATGTATAATAATCACGGGTACCAGGAGTCGAAGGTACAAAATTCTTAGTCTGAAAATGTCGTTCGTCTCCTGGTCAGCGATGCCTGCGGCGTTGGTTGGAATAATCTCATTTTAGTTCACTTTTGAAGATTCAGTTTTGAATTTCAAAATACGTAGCTTATCCGGAACCGAATTCTTCGAGGGCGTTATTGGGCAATATGGGCATATCATTTTCTTCATTCTTATGTATGCCTTGTCAGCCTTGGTATCATGTTCAGCAAAAAACAGCTCATCGATAAGATCGATTATTGATGCTTTGAATGGTTTGGATGGTTGTATCCATGGTTTGTTCAGAAGATGGGGATGAAATCCAAGGTTCCCTGTAAATCCAAGCGATGCCCCAAGCAAAGTGGCAAAGAGTAAGAACAGCTTCATTTTTGAGAAGCTGTTCCAGGATCCTTCTTTGTCAAAAGCCAAATTCTAACTACTAAAACCATAAGGTCGAGCTAAGGTCAGTGATGTCTTGGGACTTGTGTGACGGTGAGACTGCCAATCCACGTGAAGTACAATCTTATCAGAAAAAGTGCACGTTTTTACGAACGTCACCGTAAAGTCTAATTGAATTATACAAATCAAAGTCATTCAATAGTTTTAAGACGTCACCGTAAAATCTAATTGAATTACACAAATCAAAGTCATTCATTAGTTTAAGACGTCACCGTAAAGTCTAATTGAATTATACAAATCAAAGTCATTCACTAGTTTTAAGAAAGGTTGCGAAGATGTACAGAGTAATCATTGCGGAAATTCCGTAAATAAAGTCTCTAGCAAATCCTCATGCATGCTCTCTCATCTCTGTGCTACTTTTGCAGGACGCTCTCTGCTCTCTTCTGTAAAGTGTAAATGCTAACAAAATTGGCATTTAAAAATTCTCTGTCCGCGTCCGTCCGCAGAATGAAAGCCCTGAACTTCAACGTGCCTTTGCATAAGTGATCATCAGGATTGAGGAGTCGCAGTTGGAATTTATCTTCAGGCGAGAGGAGGAGGGAGAGAAGCTGGGTAAGCAGAAAATAGCTCTACAATCTTATCAGAAAGAAAAAAAGCGCTTACTTGCAACTGGCGCGAATCGCGATGCAGCGGCAGTTTTATGATTTTATGTCATTCCTTAGCACTTCAAACGCATTCAGTGTCCAATTAGATGTTCGCTAATAGACAAGTATCAAATTGACAGTTCAAAGGTACGTTAGAATCATTTACCCAATTGGGTCACTAATAAGCTCTTTGCACACTGCAACCCTTTTAAAGTTGATCAAAGCTTCACTTATCAGTGTCTACAGTTAAGTGCTCTATTCTCAAACAATTTTGTCAAGGGCATAGTAGCGTGAACTTTATGCTACTCTCAAGAAACACATGTGAAATTTGTTGCCTTTGCTTTCTAGCCTTGGAAGCAAGACAATGGAGGACCTACTCGTGGCAAAACTTGGCTCAATGATAATCTTAGGCAGCATTTCAATCTTCTTTGGACTGATTCCAATCAAAATCACGGAAAAGTTCAGCTTGAGCCAGTTGGACGAGAAGAGCAAAAACACGCGTGCCGGACTATTTGTCACCGGTCTCAACTGTTTCGGTGCAGGTGTTATCCTTACCACCTGCTTCACTCACATGCTACCTGAAGTTGACGGAGTCATTGAATTCAATAAAAAGCTAGGAAAACTTGGAAAAATCAATGGTGTTCAATTGGCTGAAATTCTGGTTCTGGTTGGATTCCTCATGATATACGTAGTGGAAGAATTGGCTCATTATATGCTAGACAGACTGCGAAGAAAACCATTGAAAAATGAAGTCGAAGAATGTTGCGACAACATTCAGGATGTCAAGAAGTGTTCCATCTTGAACGAACCTCATGAGCCGCATGAAGACATTGCTGCTGATATCTTCATTACCACTCCGGAGAAGAAATCGTTTCGAGTGGCTTTCCGTGGCTTTTTAATCGTTATGGCCATTTCTCTACACTCAGTTTTTGAAGGCATGGCTATGGGACTTGGCGGAAAAGCCTCTCAGATTTGGTACTTGTGCTTTGCCATCGCTATTCATAAATTCATCATTGCCTTCTGCGTTGGACTACAGGTTTGTATGCTCAATTCCGGATCCGGATTCGTTAGACTAAAAATGTGTTAGCATTGCAGATGGCAACCTCAAACATGAAAAGGCTTTTGATTGTTGTTTACATCAGTACCTTTTCACTCATGACCCCATTTGGCATTGCTATGGGCATTGCTTTGACGCATGTAGTGCAAATGGAAGGCAGTGGAGCAGGCAGCACGCGAACTGTAGAGGTTGCCGTTTTGAATGGACTCGCCGTTGGAACCCTACTTTATGTGGTATTTTTTGAAATTCTGGAGAAGGAAAGGTCGAAGAAATCCAATGGACTTTTGCAGGTACTAATTTGTTTTACTTTCAATTAAGAATCTGTTCTGATTTTCTACAACCTAGGTTTCCTTCATCATCCTTGGATTTATTGTGATGATTTTGGTATCGTTGCTAGAATGCTGTGACCATCATCTAAAAGTCCCAGAGACACCATGTACCATCGACCCTAATACTGTTTTTGAGCAGTACTCTGATTTTGAGTCTCTCAATGTGACTTGCAAAAATGGATATTTTGTTGTTGAATCATAGTAACATTGGTTGCAAAAATACCTACATGTTCAATGCAATATTATTCGAGATGCATATCGTTATTGCTCTCTGTGAACGAAGATGAAAATAAACTTTTTTTTATTTCATGTGCAGCAGAAGGTGGCTTGGCCATCATGAACTCTTATTCAGCACTATTATGAAACGAGTATAAATGTGTGGTGCTCCTCTGACAACTGCCTATACCTGCTCTGTAAACCTTTTTAGTGAATTTTACATGGTCCACTTTCACTAAAGCAGATCTGCACATCAAAGCATAAAGTAATTCAATTTTGGTGTCATTTGCACACAAAGAATTGTATGATAGAAATTCTAAAGTTTTTATAAGTAGAGACAAACTCAAAATCCCTTAGTTCTCAGAATTCAGAAACCTGCCTGGTGAACAAACACTTAGAATTATCAAACAAACTTCTTTACGACTTTGAAGAATGCATTGGAGCATGAATTTTATAGTCACTGAAGTGGAGTAAAAATATAAAAATTGGGAAGAAGTGCGACATAGTACTACACAGAAATAGCAAAAATAAAGTCTGAGTGGAAGTTGTAGAGGGGAAAACACAAATTACGCATTTTACGTGAGAGAAATCTGCCCTTGATAATGGACTAACTAAATGTTATCAAACTTCCATTGTTTGCGTTTGGTACCCTAATTTGCTTGCAAACAAGTCCCGGTTTCCCACCATTAATTTTGTCAAGCAAAGCAACTTTTATAAAAGAATTATTATGCAATCAGCATCTAAGAAGAATCATCAAGTGTCCAGTTAACCATGCACTAAACTAGGACTGTTTGAATGGGAAAAAGTGCGCAGTGCGCAACAGTGCATGCGTCCCTCTCTTTCTATTGAAGGTATACTACGTCTACCTGCTGCACTGCAATTCAGTAACTCCCTGAACATCAACCATGGAAGACCATCTCGCAGCTAAAATTGGATCTATTATTATCTTGGGTGGATTATCACTCTTTTTCGGTCTGGTACCCATCAAAATATCCGAGAAATTCAGTTTATCCGAATTGGATGACAAAAGCAAAAGTTCAAAAGCGGGTTTGTTCGTCACTGCTTTGAATTGCTTTGGTGCTGGAGTGATTTTGACGACTTGTTTTACTCACATGCTTCCTGACACCGCAGAAGTTATTGAATTTAGTCAAGAACGAGGAGACATTGGAGATCATTCTGGGTAAGAAAAATATCTTGCGTCATTCATGCTATTAGAAATCTCGTGTTTTTCTGCATCAGTGGCTTCTTTAAACGTTCTCTCATCAATTGTCAAGACTTCATCATGGCTAGAATTGAAAATAGTGCTGTTTTTATTGCAGAGTAGCCTTAGCTGAAGTCTTACTTTTAGTTGGATTTTTGATGATTTACGTTGTTGAAGAGCTTGCACATTTTGCACTAGACAAGCTTCGTAAAGGGGGACAAACATCAGCTGCAAAAAGTGACCAAGACAAACCTAGTGAGCACCAACATGGTGATCATGTTCACGAAGAGTTACCAACTGATCTGTTTGCAAACCTAGACAAAGGGACATTTCAGGTATGGCACAAAGACCCTTTTTCGTGCCATTATTAATTCTCGGTGACTTTACGATTACAGATAGCGTTTCGTGGATTTTTCATCATTTTGGCCATTTCCTTGCACGCAGTTTTTGAGGGTATGGCTATGGGACTTAGCAAAAAAGCCCCTTTTATATGGTACCTTTGTTTCGCCATTGCTTGTCATAAATTCATCATCGCTTTTTGCGTTGGATTGCAGGTATAGTAAAAATCAAATTGAAGGTAATTACCTTACCTATAAAATGTCTCTTTTTCTTTCATCATTCTAGATGGCTACTTCAGGAATGAAACGATTATTGATTGTGATCTACATCAGTACCTTTTCAATGATGACACCTTTGGGCATCGCGATTGGCATTGCCTTGACGCAAACCATTGATGAAGAATCCGGAACGCAAAATGTAGTCATTGCAGTGCTTCATGGATTGGCTGCAGGAACACTAGTCTACGTAGTCTTTTTTGAAATAATCGAGAAAGAAAGGTCGAAAAAGAGTAATGGACTTCTGCAAGTGACTTTTATCGTTCTTGGATTTGTGGTGATGATTTTGGTTTCGCTACTTGAAGGCGAACATCATCATCATCATGGGGAAGAAGAAGAGATGTGCAATATAAACCCAAAATCCATATTTGAACAGTATTCTACAACAGAATCTTTGAATGTGACTTGTCATCATGGAGTATTTGTAATTGATTCATAAAGTAATACATTTATTTCAAATATTTTTCATTTTCGGGTTGAAGACTTCTGGTGTAGCTTTGCAGAGCCTATGAAACGACATTATGCATTTGCTACCATATTTCAAACCTTACTTAGTATGTACTTACATTCGTTTGAAAATCCTGTGAAACTTGCAAACGTAGCGTTGTTGACAATCGTAAAAGAATTTGCATTTCTTGCTTGTCCATAAATTCATACAGACCCTGGAAGTCTTATAAATCATAAAAAGCAAGAGGAGATGAAAACAAGAGTACTCGTTGACACAATCTAATAAGTCATTTCGACAATGACTTCTGTAAATTCCATTTACTTCTAAAGACTGATTGACACACTGCTTAAGCTGTCTTGGCTGAAACCGAACAGTCGATGAATGACTTTCTTCCGCAATGTAACAAGAGTAAAGTATTAACAAAAGCAATAATTTCATGTTCTTGTCTTTTTAACAAGTACCTTTATTTTTGGATAGATTGATAATAATCAGACATTATTTTCCAACCTTTAGGTGCCATGAATCCTTCAGGCGGTTGTTCACCCGACTTGGCCAATCTTCTCATCTCGGTGCCAGAAATGTCAGCAAAATCATCTTTTCTTTCCGGATCATGAAAGGCCATTTCTCCAGCTTTAGTGTCATAGGCAGCCTTACGGAAATCAATAATTTCCAATTGGTCCAATCCGGGTGCCTTTTTCAGTGTGAGTGAACCATGTGTGGGTTCATACAAATCTTTTCCACCTATTTTCATACCTGCAGGATCTCGACCTACAATGTAAAAATGTGCACCAGCAACCATCCTGGTTTTGGCATGCCATTGGACTTCAGTAGGTCCAGCATACATCATGGGCGATGGAAAAATGGCTAACACTGTAGATTTGGGATCAAGTACACCTTCTTCTAGGATAGCTTGATGTTGTTTCATTCTTACATCTAAGGGTACATCATCACCCTTGGTCCAACCTCCAAGTGGATGCAATAGCAGAACGGGGTTGGTGTATCCCTTTTCAATTAATTGCCTTCGACAGTCCTTCATTAATAAAGCATGTCCATTGTGCACTGGATTTCTCGTTTGAAATGCAAAGACTGCATCTGCTTTCAATTCTTTAAACTTTTGACGCAACTCCTTGGGTGTTAATCTGAATTGATCCAAGCCATCGTTCCAGGCAATCCTTTCCAAAGCGTGGATTCCTCCGCCAACCAACCAATCTCCAGACTTGTAAATCATTTCGATGTAAGGATGATCTTTATTAGTGGTTCCAAATTGTCTGGCCACTCTTTCGTCTTTTCGATGTTCATAAATCTCAATGTCACTTAAAATAGCCACAATCTTCTCGTGATATTTCAAAGCTATTTTCGTAGATTCTCCAATTTTGTTTTTGTCCTCGCTTGAAATGGCCAAGACAATTGGAATAGATTGATTGGTAACTCCATTGTCAGTTGTCAAACAATTGAAGTGTTGGCATTGTAATAATTCACGCTGACGCATAAATCCTTTCAAGGGTTCTGCCCACCCTTCACTTAAGACTTGAACCCATTGTAAATCTAAAGTATTGATAGAGACATTTGAAAGCGTTTGAGCTTCTTCAAGCTTCATTTTGAAAGAGTCACTGATGCTAGTTAGACAAAACAAATCCTACTTGTCCAATTATGTTATAGACTAACAGACGCGACGCGACGCTTCTTTGTATTACAGGTCAAAAATGGGCCATTCAGAGTCACCAGACACTGTTTTAGAAAAAGGACTAACATCATAAATTTTCAAAATTTTCTTATCGGAATACAGTGTTGAAAGTCTGTTAGTCTATAAC